>VOMN01082311.1:0-17449 GCA_014899125.1 Orchestia grillus | reverse complement strand
TTTTTAAAATGATATTTTTAACCACCTTGGTGCTCCTTTTTATCCTATTTCTTTCAATAATGCCAAGGTCTTTCTCTTGAGGCAGTTATTATTCGAAGCGATCAAGGAGAGAGTCTAACAGATTGAAAATTTCATTATTCTTAAGAGTTAAATTTAAGTATTTTTAAGCTGCTGCTTTCTGTGATCTAATCTGGATAATAAACGATTTTGTTAGCCACACTGGCCCAAATAAGACAATTTGAGATTGTGCATGGTAGCTAAATTACGGATAAAAAACGGTCAGTTCTAATCTGTATTTGAAAAAAGTCGTACTCATCAGTTTATTTTTTAAGTGATATCTCCATGCGTTGTCTAATATTTGAATTGGGATGCTCTTCACTGTCATTGAACGTGCAATTTAAAAAAAAGTTAAACGGCATTATTATTACATATAATACATTCGCGTCCCTCACTTTCCAAGGATCCTTACGTTCAGACCAAGTTATCAAACACTCTTTGTTTTACCACTGTAGTTTTTTCTTCAACAAGATAGGAGTGAGGTACTGATTCAAAATTATCGGTCGGCTGTGGCACATCGTATGTTAAAGAATCATCAAATTCAATTTTGATCTGAAATCGTATCAAATACCTATGAGTTAGTCACCTTTTCGATGAATGTCCTAAAAATATTGGGACTATCATGAACTCTTATATGTTAGAAATGTACTGGGGCTTCAATACACAGTCTGTGATCTGTTTGAAAGATTTTCAATTGATGGACATAAGTTTCGTGTAAAAACTTAGTAGTGTAATTTGTTTTATTTGTTTATAATTGGTTATTTAGAAAGTTATTTAACTAATTGTTTTCGCAAATCGTAAACGAATTATCTCTGGTTTAACTTGAATGTGAATATACTTCATAAGCATCTTTGCCTCGTTAGCTCACCTCTTCTCCTACCCGAAAGACATCAAGTCGAACCGTTGTAAACAGTATTCCAACAACAGCAGGAAACTCCGACAGATGTTATTTCAGCTGAAAAAAAATTGTACACTCTTAAACTCCTCTTGTAATATGATCATAGGTAATCCCCAAAATTCTATATCTCACTTGATTGGGAGGAAGAACTTCTCGGTAATATAGTCCATGCAAAGGCTGTTCTCGAAGGAGAAGTAAAACTTGTAGTCGCTGTCGAGCATCGTTAAACATTCGTCGTGTTTCTTCCTGGGGCATTTAAGTTCACCGCAATGGCCGTACACGTCAACGTCAATGTAATTCTTCAGGGTCTGCACAAGACTGAGAAAAAATAGAAATTCATGCAAAGCAGTTACACATACAGGCGTTTGCTTATTTTCAGTTTCCTTCATAAAGCGCATCAATATTGGCCACACTCTTCGGAACCAGCTGAACAATATCCCAACCTGTGATACGAAAACTTAAGTCACGTACTAATATCATTTGAAAAATTAATCGTTTCAAGCAATCAAATTCCAAAACATTTAAAAGAGTTTCATTGTATTATAATGTCGCGGCAAAATGGTGAGGCGTGATTTGGCTCCTTACAAAGTTAAAATTATATAAGCTGGAGCGCCGTAATTCGCGAGTCATGATTCACGAGTGCTCAAATTCGAGGGATTCTTTTCTTGAGACTATAGATTTAGTAGTAGTAGTAGTAATTCACCGAATTTGTGCATTTATCTCACTAATTCATTTACGAAGGTGTCAATTAGCACCAGATTTCTGAGTGCCTTCCTATCTTTTGCAATTAGGGAATCAGAGCGCTCTATGTGGTGTGCATGATAAGTTTAATTTTGCATTGACGTATCATAATCGTGTGCTTCTCTTTTATAGCTGAAGTAAGCAAAGTGAAAATAAATGCATAGACAATGAAATTCTTGAAGATATTTCTCAAAGAAAACTCACAGTAACTCCTCTTGATATTTTACAGGCACGGGTGATATAATCGGGGAAAATTCTAAAACTTTACTGTGGATTATTCTGGAACCAATAAAACTTTAACTAATACGGTTTCATGAAATTGTTCAACAAAATTTTACAACATAAAATTTAAACTCTCAATCCATGTTTACACCATTCGTCTTCAAACAAGTTCTTTTTAAATAATTCTGTCAAACGTTCATTCAACAATGAACTGAGTTGTTTGCTCCACGGACAGAAATTCTAGGTTTTTCTCCATCGCAATTCTGGTAAGCATCGAAGTACTCGAACGCTCCATTTCAAGCGAGTGTGCACGCTCTTACACCGCGACTCGAGTCGCTATTTTGATTTCATTTCTTCGCTAGCAAGATGAACCTTCACTGGTCGTCATTAGATCATGTCTCACTTCTCGCTTGCTCTTTTATGAGCAGACGAGAATATTTTTGATATCAAATTATGTTATTTTATATTCTACTGACGGTTGACATCATCTAGCGAAAGATACACTTGCCTTATACTCAAACACTATTTGCAAAACCCCGAACTGACTGTTCTCTGTCGCTGACTGTCCTGCAGTTGCTGACAAATATAGCTGCTAGCTTCGTCTTGCCAGTTGCAAAGTTGATCACTGGAGCAACTACATCAGAAGACGGTGGTTTGATACCTCCGTACCTGTACGAAAATGGGGAATGTACAGTCAATACGAGGCGATTCTACAGTCCAGTTGCAAATTTCAATCAAACATGTTCTATCCAAAGATTGTTTTTCACGCCTTAACCAGAAGTGTGATATAAAACTGTATTTGTGTTCACTTCCTGTCATTTTCAACAGGCCTCCAACGAATGGTAGAATGTACAATGAATTACCAGTCATTGAATGTTCTATTTTTTTCAGGAAGTGACCCGTTAAGTAATTAACAGTTACTACAACGATGTATCACCCCGTTACATTTGCGAACACTTTATTCGCTGCTGGGCTCGTTTCATCATCGTTTGGAGTGATGCTTAAAAGCGCCTGGGCCTGTGCGTCGAAAAACCTAAAAAAATAATATGTACTCGCTGAGAGTTGTAGATATGTATACGCACTTTTACAACAAAATTATTTCAAGTTAAACTCATTTGGCACAATCGATCTTTCACACATTTAAGTTTTACCAATGTATGTATATCATATAACATACCAGGGACGGACGGCCAGGTAAATATTGAAGTTACTAGTAGACGCGCTCCGCCAGAAATGGGGGATAAATGATGTTAAATTCTTAAGATGCCCTCTTATTTACTGTAACTGTGACATGAAATAATGTTATTTTCAGTATCACTAATACGACCTGCCTTATTTGACAGTCTCGTTATTAGTTTAGGAATACGGCCCCGGGAATTTCCCCCTATCTAAATCCTTCAGAGTGTCACAGAGAGACGGACGGACAGACCAAGCAAGCAACACCGGGCTATTATTATACAGTGGGATAATTTGAACCTGAAGATATCAATTTTCCAATTTACTGGGTTCTAAGTTCCCACATCCTTGAAACTAATGATCTTTTTAATCAATCCCACTAATTTTGAACGGAATAGATCATCTGAAGTTTGGAGGAAATGCTAAAACTAAAATCTCACGGCTTTGGGAAGTCCGAGTCCAGCCGGTAAGTCATGGTCCAGTTGAAGACGCCATTGTAGACGTTAAGGTCGGCGTAAGTGTATAGAGCGCTCTCGGCGACGTAGAAAATGTAAAAAGTGTGAGGAGATCTGGTTATGGTAGACAAGGGATAAAGTCGCCGACATCAGTAATTCAGCTGTTAAACAATGTTGAAGTAAATACTTAACTGATTAACATAAATTTTGTTCAAAAAATTAGCTCTCAAATGTATTTTATTTTTGAAAGTTATTTTCTATATATTAATACGGTCGCACATACCTACCTACCTACCGTTCCGTAACGCTTCGCCACTTTTCGAGTGAAATTTCAGGTGTCGAGCGAAGTATCCTGTATACGGNCCACTTCTCATGGGCTGGTTTATCTAAAGTTTGTTTATCTAATTTCTGTAAAATTTTCACGGGTCCTGCTAGTTTTACTAATTGTTTTTGCAAATCGTTAACGAATTATCTCTGGATTAACTTGAACGTGAATTTACATCATGATAAGCATCTTTTTTTCGTTGATAGCTTGTTTCTTCCTCTACCAGAAGGAAATTAAGTTAAACCGTTGCAAACAGTAGTCCAGCAATAGCAGAAAATTGAGACAGATCTGATTTCAGATGATAAAAATTGTTCGTTCTAAAACTTCATATTCGAGGAACGTAGAACGGACGAAAATGTTCTACAGAAATACAGTGTTAGGTAATCACACAAACATGGATAGCAGACAGCACAACCGTTGAGAAATCCGAGCCATGTTTTGATGTTTATAAATAAATCCATGGAGATCTCATCAAAGAATCGTTCTCTTTGAATCTTCCAAATACCTAAATGATCAATTTTTTTTATTGGTGTAAGACTCTTGTACACTGACGAAGATTTCTTTATTTATGTCTACTTATTTTCAAAGAAAATATATTTTCGATATCGTTTGCCAAATCTTGATTTCAAATTTCGTGGCCGTACTCGTTTCATTAACACCAGCTGAGGGGAAACAGAGCAAAGATATCTTGGATTGCGCACCCGCTTCTCCAGGTAAAGAAAAAGGTTTGACAGCCTGGCGTGACTCGCTATTCTGTTCACAGTTGCACTCCTTCATGATCTTTCTACTTTCGATCACATGCACAAAATAATCCTGGATTGCTGATCGGACAAACTCCGACTCGAAAGAGGGCTCCTTGCACAACCGTGAACATGTGCACACTTGAGATACCACGTTAGTGAGAAAGAGGTTATCACATTTACGAACGCTATGCTAAGTTCAAAGCACGGTGACGTATAGTAGGCAGATCGTGCCCTAGTATAGGTTAACGGTAAATAATTATTTCAGCATTGAGATGGAACATTTTATGATAGTTTTTCCCGAGCTTTACGTACACAATAATTCTTTTTCCTCTTAGTCACTTCACAAACATACTGAGCTCAAGCATGAAACTCGTTCAATGGCCTACATTTATCAATATTTTTTTCGAGAGTTAACTTGCCATAAAGCTAAAAAGTATTCCCCAGTTACTCGATTCACACTTGCTATAGAGTCTAGGGAGTAAGTGTGAATTAAGGATTGTTTTAAACTAAATATATAGTTTTATCACGACCCAATTAAATGTATAACGCACTTCATATTCTTATTTCTGTTTGTTAATGCATAGGAGCTACTTCACTCTAAAAGCTTTGTAGATGGACCCATTCGCCACTTATTGGCTAGAAATTATAGTTTCATTTAATCTCGTTGATTTTTGCAACTATTAAAAGTTCGTTTTATAATTTTGAGGACCATGTTTTTCAAATAAATTTTCATGGTATTGTGAAGTATTGTTGGTTTATCAGAAAATTAAGAACTCTACTAATATCCTCGCAC
The DNA here is from genome assembly GCA_014899125.1 of Orchestia grillus. Lineage (NCBI taxonomy): Eukaryota > Metazoa > Arthropoda > Malacostraca > Amphipoda > Talitridae > Orchestia > Orchestia grillus. The sequence continues at coordinate 12,039 of VOMN01082311.1, read as the reverse complement.
AGTGCAGTACAATAACAGAGCCGGACGGTCTGCTTCTCCCCTCCTCGCTGACTCTCAAAAATAATAATCCAAGTGGAGCAACGGCACAGTATCTAGATACAAAAAGTTGCAAAGTAACGGGCAGTGATGTCAAAAGTTTCTAAAAACCCTACCGCTACTGACAGTTGTTGAAGAGGACCATGTACTCAAAAGGGGGCCGTACACCCAAAATGGGTTCTTGCACGCACTTTGTATCATGTCAGCGACGCTGTGACCGTGAGAGCGTCTCAGGCATGAGAAGCGAGAAAATATATTGACGTACCTCCACAGTAACTTTAATTTATTTGTTGCTGTACTACCAAACAACCTAACGCTCAAGAGGTCAGGCGTGATCTGACCGGACTTTGAGTAGTTGGTGTTCTTTAAGAGTAACCTCAAGACCATCTCAAAAAGCCTTTGGGAAGTGGTAAAGGAGATTGAGTGAATGTTTTTCTTAGTGTGATTTTGTAACATAATGAAAAGCTAGAGAAGAACAATTTTTTTGGTGCCCCTTTTGTAGTGCTCTTTAATAACGCTTTATATGAGTAGCGGTACCGAAGTAGCGGAATGGTAAATAGCAGATTTGCAGTTTTGGAAAAGTACCACTGGTAGAAGTAGCGATTTTAACGACCCAAGGTAGCGGAAGAAGCAGCAGCGATTTTAGAAATTTGGTGACGGTACTCATCTCTGCACAACTGCACCACGTCACTCAATACTGCTGAAGCATCCCATGGTCCCGATGTATCGGTCGCCTACCAAACCAAAGTCAAGGATGACTATTAGGAACAAAGAAGCGAACAAAGTTTATCCTAAGCAACAATCACCTCTTGGAAGGAAGGGACTTATTATTTGCTCTCAGGTGCCACAATATTGCGTCCGCTTCTTCAGGAACAACAAGACGTTTGTCGTGAGTTGCGTAGCACTGATTCACCCTGCATTTTGCTGCCAAAAATGGTTCGTGCCCGAAACCGAAGTTAAAATCTTTGCTCCCGTACGCCTGCACAGTAAACAGCCAAGTTTAGGACGGAAGTCTTCGATCGAGCAGTCTATGCTCAGCACCTAATTTGAGTGAAATACGCCTTCGAAAGCAGGGTTTTCGTTGTGCTGCAACACAGTTGAATAATTTACCAAAGAACACTAGGCACTCTATTTTTATTGCAAGATTGTGCCGTAGCATGCAAAATTTCAATTTTGATTTATAAATGTCAATATGGCTAAGACGTTATAATTGGCCAAAAAGGTATACATATATAGGTACATATATTCATTTTATTTCAACAAAATAGCTGCACAATAGCGGTAATTTTACTACACTTAAAAAAGTATTCGCCCGTGGAAGGATGTGCATTAATTAGTTTAATGAGTACAGAAGCAAAATTATCATATAAGAAACACAAATTCTTGCACATATCTCACGTCATTCCAGTAGAGAATCGTCTTGAAGTTTTTGAACTTTGCATCCAGACGACTTTTTCTCATTAATGCACGACTAGACTCGCTCTCGAGGGGCGACTCGATGATCAATTCAGCTTCTGCAAATTACGAAGCACAGTTTAATTGCAAGGCAAAATGATCACAGCTGTCGTTGGATGGATGAATTGGATTGAGACCTAATGAACGGAAAAACGAAATTACTAGGTGACGCATATGGGGCCTACAAGAATGTGTTCCAGAGGCAGAAATGAAGGAAAAATACACTAACAGCCAAAAATTTTTTAGCGCGCGGGGGCTTGAAAGAGAATCGTTGATGTACGAAACGATCAGAGATAAACTGTCCAGTGCTGCGAGGCATTGTTGCTGCCGGGCACTTCGCTCGACTGAAGTCGAGTTTCTGGCCATTGATGCGCACTTGTTCTTTAAGTGATCTGACTCTTCCACTATCACCAACGATGGAGGGGGACAGCGCCTTGATACTGTATCGTATGCAATATATTGCAATGAAGGAATATTAATAGGCCGTTCTCGTCCTAGTATCGATGGTTCGTTTTGAATAACGTGTTGTGGTTTGTAATCCGTCGTGCACGCATATATCACAAAGTACTCTAAATAGTTGGGCGAATTGAAAATAATTCTTATTTATTTTCTGTCGTGTAACTTTGGGTGCTGAACAAATTATCAATATTCAGATTATCAATAGTTAGATTAGTAAAAGGAGTCAGATTATCAATAGTAATTCACGGTCTACGGTATAATGTTCACGGTTTTCTTCATTACACGATAAATATGCTCTCGATAACAGTTTTTTTGACACAGGATAATTAAGAAATATCCTACTTTAGATACCTATTTATTTAAAAAATTGCAAAATATATCCACTGCCTGAAAAAAGCGCTTAGAACATTGTCGTATTGTTATGCCACCAGTACGAAAAACTTAGAAACCGCCTCGAGACAACTCTGGCGCGCTTCAGACCAAGAGAGAGAGAGAGAAAGAGGAGATGAATGTGCTGTGTCTTAAAATTGAGCCATCATTTCCTACTATCGGGGGTATAAAGGTTACATCATATATTTCGATCTATCTCAGACTTTTCTTGAGTAACCTGTAATTTCGAGTTCATGCATTTTCATTACATATAATTAATTTAACTGTAAGAAAGTATTCACAATTTAAGAAGTGTAAAACGCTATTCAAGACTGTTAAATTTTGCTTCTGAAGTGGAACTTTCTGCCACTCATTGTGAGGTACAACAGTACGCTTATTTAACCATTGCGTACTTCTGGTAGAGTACAGCAACCACTTTTTTAAACAATAACCCAAGTTATTTGTTCCGTCGATTTCTATCGTCATTCGTGTGCCGAACGCAAGAAACTTTTATGGAAGCAGAGCCTGATGAAATTAATTCGTTTTTAAAACAGAATTAGGGCATATTACAGGTAAGGCAGGACTTGAGCCAATTTGGGTTGCTGGGTGCGTAGAGCGAAGGAGCCGCTTTTCCTAATCTAGTAAATATTCTAAAACCACGCTCATCGTCTAACCTGATATCTAAGACGTAATTTTTTTTTGGAGCTATTGAGTCCACGATCGTCGGCTTCTTCGAAATAATACTTCGGAACAATTTTCTTTTCCTGCAGTTAATTGAAGCTTTTACGTTCTCGAAATCCAACGTGTATAAAGGGTAGATTATGCTCTCTCACAGAGATGCTCATGCTCGCCTAGAACTCAACGATTCTAGAAGCAAAATGCAATAAATTTCTTTGCCAAAATTGAAGAAATAATGAGGATTAAAATACTACGGGGATAGATTTCATTCTCAAAATAAATCTTCGTACAACTTCCATCAATTTGGCTTCGGAATGAGAAGAAAATTTTGTCCTGAAATAAATGCCATTTAAAAGTCAATTTAATTCCTGAGTGAATAATCTTTTCTCTTGGCTATTAGGGAAGAATAAAGGAACTAAATTTATTTCGATTTTACAGTGAGGTTGTTTCGACATCAGCCGTCCTGTGTTATGGAGTGGACGCCAGCATGTACCACAACTACAGCTGGTGCATACTGTACGAGCGGTACAGATGTGACAGATACACTACTGCACGTGATTGACGGATGTGACAAACACACTTTTGTACATGTGTGACACTGTGAAAAAATAAAAAATAATCCTTAGAAATGGTAAGGCGTTTACGCTCATGGCGACGCTGTCATCTAACGTTTATGCTAGCAAATTGCTAGGGTTTTCGGATGCCTCGGGTTACATGCCTCGAATGCCTGACTAAAACATGCAACAATACAACTTGTCTGTGGAAGAGTTTTTCAGTACGGTTAAGACGCCGACTATCTCCGAGCGCATAAGCTCACTATCGCTGGTGTCTCGTCTCGGATATATGAGCTTTCTTTGTTTACACCTGCACAGTTTCATTGCTGCGGAAGAGGCCGTATCGTAAGACTCGTCCACGTCAGCTGGGTAATTGATTTATCCTTATTTTCGACACCTACATTGATGACGGGTTAAACCATGGCACACTGTCGGCATCAGCCCTGCTAGTGCCGAGTTGAGGTCGCTAATGACCAACATGACGCTGCGAGCTGCGCTTTGGCCGCGACCACGGCCCAGCATCGGAGCCAACCCGCCTAGACCTTGTGTCTGAGGGACACGGCCATCGGCCTGCACGTCCACAACGTACCCAGCCCCAACTCTACGACCATTGGACGTTAGTTACTGGGGAGCTCAGCGCTGGTTTGCTCGTGATGCTATTTGTCAATAGTGCGCACGAGAGCAGACATACGATTACCTGGTGAATAACTTGGGAATTAGCGATGCATATTACTACTACAACCATTACCCAGTACATATTACTACAGAGACTATTGGCCTGCGCATACTACTGCAAAGATTATTGCCCAGTCCATACTACAAAAACCATTACCCAGCACATATTACTACTAAGACTATTGTTCAGTGAATACTACTACAACAACTGTTACCCATTGCATACTACTGAGACTATTGCCCGCTGCATTTTGCTGCTATAACTATTGCCCAGTGCCTATTACTACTACAGCCATTACCCGGGATATTTTGCTGCTATAACTATTGTCCATTGCATATTACTACTACAGCCATTACCCGGGATATTTTGCTGCTATAACTGTTACCCAGTGCCTATTACTTCTACAACCATTACCCGGGGCATTTTGCTGCTATAACTATTACCCAGTGCCTATTACTACTACAGCCATTACCCAGGACATTTTGCTGCTATTAATATCGAAACACTCCATTACATGAAAATTATTTAACCTTGCGTTCGAGGCTAAACTTTAGCTTCTCCCCCGTCAGTGTCCGAGTTTTCACAAAACCAAACTCCTACTGCTAGAATGAAATCTGCCCAATAGGTGAGCTTTAACCAACTTACGGGGGATGGAGAGATCGTAGGGGGTTGCACTATCTTGATCTTCCTCCACTGTACAGCTGCAACCCTACGCAGCTAGTTTCCCAGCCTACGACTCTTTCTGCTGCACAACTACTGATCGTTTGTCTGTTTAACAATCCGTGCTTATGACCAAAGTAAATTGCTTTCGTTTGCTTTCATTCATCATTCTCTCCAGGAAATATTTTGTTTCGTAAGAGGTGTAGCTGATGTGACAGATGTACTACTGTACTTGTGCGACAGATATCCGGCTGTACTTGTGCGCCAGATATCCGGCTGTACTTGTGCGACAGATGTCCTACTGTTCTTGTGCGACAGATGTCCGACTGTACTTGTGCGACAGATGTCCAACTGTACTTGTGCGACAGATGTCCAACTGTACTTGTGCAACAGATGTCTTACTCTACTTGTGCGACAGATGTCCTACTGTCCTTGTGTGACAGATGTCCTACTGTACTTGTGCAACAGATGGCAAACTGTATTTGTGCAACAGATGTCCTATTGTACTTGTGCGACAGATGTCCAACTGTACTTGTGTGACAGATGTCCAACTGTACTTGTGCGACAGATGTCCAATTGTACCTGTGTGACGGATGTCGTACTGTACTTGTGCGACAGATATCCTACTGTACCTGTGTGACAGATGCATTACTGTACCTGCGTCATAGATGCACTACTGTACTGTACATAGGTGACAGATATACCATTATACATAGGTGACAGATGCACCACTGTTTTAGGTGACAGATGCACCACTGTATATAGGTGATTGATGCAACACTGTATATAGGTGACAAATGCACCACTGTATATAGGTGACAGATGCACCACTGTATATAGGTGATAGATGCACTACTGTATATAGGTGACAGATGCACCACTGTACACAGGTGGCAGATGCACCATTGTACACAGGGGACAGATGCACCATAGTACGTAACAGAAACACAACTGTAAGTAACGCATGGTGGTCGCGGTGTTAGCGGGCTTTGTGGCGCCTGCAAGTCAGTGCACCATTTGTATTTGCGAACCCTTTTCATTAAATTCAGATTGCAAATACATAACTGTGAACTTCTGAACGCAGCCACTTGCGGGAAGGGAGGTCAGTGTTAATTGGTTGAATGTAAATTCCGATTTAATGAAAAATTCAATCGTAGGCTTGCCCATTCCTGTTAAAGGAATTCAAGGTTTAAATTTTCCAACTCGATTTAAAAAATTCCTTTTCATGACCCAAAGTTTACTCACCCTTAATTTGAACAGCAGAGTCCTGCCGCTTGCTGGCGCGTCCCCTGGGCTGCTGCGCTCGCGCGTCATTTACCTCAAACCGGTAACTGAACGCAAGGAAATACGTACGGCTATCAGTCGGTAAACGCAAACAGCACGTCGCTCGCTGCATGGATGGAACACTGCAGTACCATCATTAATGGAACACATGGCATCTCTCGTTCCGAGTACTCATGTCAAGCACAATATAGCTGATAATTATCAAACTTAACTCTTGTCTCTTGATAATTCTACGGTTTAGTGGAGAACTCATAATGGCTTGCTCCTATTTTTATCGTTGCTACTGTTCCTTAACAAAGTTTTTACCAGGGGTTTACTTTCCCCGAAAGATAGGAAAAGTTTGGGAATTTTAATCCCTACGGCGAGATACGATCACGTGTACTTGAAGGTCGTTTAGCCTTGACTTAGCTGATTGCAGTCGTTGATGACGGAAATAGGTACAGTGGAAATAAATCTGATATACTGAAATGGGGTACAGTGGAAGGAATAGCTGTACAAACTTTTCTAGCGCTTCAGTCGCTTGGACTATGTCACGCCGTATGTTATACAATTTAGAAGCTACGTTGCAGTGAATGATGCTTGAAAGAATGCAGGAAAGCTAGGAGCTGGTCATAATGAGATTATCGTTCTCAAAGCAGAACGGCAAAAAAAGTACTAAAATATCTATGAAGAATTGTGCAATAAGACAATTGGGAGCGATCAAACGTTCGCATGAATGAAAAACGAAAAATTAATCAATACTTATGTGAGTGCTCATTCCAACTAAAATGTGAAAACGCATCGTTGAATCGTAGAAATTGCATATCAAAATGAATTGCAACAATTGTGAGACGAGTAATGAGTGCATTCCATGAGTGCTTCGCGTTTTTATCGTTAAGTTGGTTGTATAATTTTACAGGCCCTGACGTAGTCAAAACAACGCTCGGCAAACACTCGTGTTAGAATAACATTGTGTCACTGCCCGGGGTGCCAGATCTGGTACCTATTGAATTTCCCCATGAATGAATAATACTAAAAGCTTGTCTCCTATGATGACAGCTTATTCTAGATTTGGTTGTTATCCATGTTTAATGTAAGTGACAAGTGCGTTGAGAGCTGCTTGTTATATTTCTAGACGCCTCAGCTCAGTTGCGCTGTGCGATAATAATGTTAGCTGCGAAAGGTGAGTTCAAAAATTTAAATCAAAGAGTTACTCACTGGATCGTTTTCCAAGCGTTGATGAGGAACAGGGAAAAGGCCAGAGTACATGTGAACCCCAAAGAAAGGAAAATGCGATTCGGCTTCCTTCTCCTCTCGAAGTATTTCCCGACGCCGCCCATCGTAAAAGGTAGGGATCAAATTCACTTGCTCTACGAAAACCGTATGTTTCTCGCTGATAATCTTAAATTGGGCTCAAGTAGATTTCAACTCAGAAATTGTCATAATCCGTCGTCTTGAAGTCAGTTTAGCACGAAGTGGTCGCACATCACAACATGCGAGTTCACTTTGATTGGGCCTTCAGCGAGAAAAAAGGAAAAGTAAAATCCGTCACTTCATAAAATCCACAGTACTGAAACAAGTCTCAGTCAAACGTATCGTATTGAAACACTTCTAAGATTCGGTGCTTCTTGCTTACTCCACCGAAATATGCCCATCAACATATTTTTAATTAAACATACACATATATATATACACCTTGAGGAGGTACAGTGACTGGTATAAGGCTCAACAAAAGCTACTAGGTGTTCAACACTCGCGTGGTTAGTTGGTGATACTGAATTTGTCTAGCACAAACATCATCTCTCGATGACACACTATAAAAAATTAAATTCTTCCGTGTTACGTGCGAGTTACACGTTGCTTCCCGATATACCCAGGTTTATAAATTTATGTTTCATTTGAACTTTTTCGAAATTTATGTTAATGCAGTTCATACTTCACAGTTATTTTAGTTGAAACCTGAGAATTTTCTGCTTCGATCTGTACTGAAGAACAACGTCGACGGAACTCCGGCAGTTCAGCTGTTGGGAGCTGCTGGGTGAGCATCGCTTATCAGTTAGCCGCTGCTCTCAGCTCCGTATCAAGTTATCGCGCCAGTTGAGTAAGCGTTCTGTTTTTAATATTCTTTGCTTACTATACTGGCATATGGATGAAGAAGGTATGTAGTGGCGCAGAAGACGACTCATGCATATGTGTCTCATTGTTAGACGCATCAAAGATATTACAAATAAATTGAACGAAGAAGACTGATGTCGAGATTAAAATACATTGTTTGAGTTCATGTTAGTGTGAAGAAGCGTTAACCTTCATTTCGTGATCCTTCGGACACCCATTTCACGAAGCGTGACAGGAGCTCGCAGCCGCTGGGTGCTATTATATAGAAGCAAAAAAATTTATGACTGGCTCTAGGAATGATTAGGCTCTAAGCCCAGTACGAATTCAATACAGAGCTAGTGTGAAAACTCGATAAAAAATTCCATTTGGCATATATTTTTTTATGTTCGATGAAAAATCTCTTAATATAGTCTTGAATCAATCGCAAGCATTCATACGGCTGCAAGCTCACGTCTCATTTTTTAGTACTCGGTACGTACGATAGAAATTGGAAAACGAGCCCATTTAATTAAAAAAAATACAATATAGAATTAATTTCAAGTTAACATAGCGATTAATCTTCAAAAAAATACGAAATTTTGTTATTTACAAAATATTTCAACGCAATCTTGAAGGCAACGTTTATTCGCCTCCTCGTCATTGCAGACGTACAGCTTGCTTCAGAGGCAGTTTTAGGAAAATAATAGAATAGAATAAAATTGGAAAATGACGACAAGAACGAACTGAGTAGGTCATTTTTGAGTTTCCATCCTAGGGCCTATGTCGTCAGACAACAACCTTTAAAGAACCTTTATTAATTCCGACACGTTTTACCGTTGGGTTTTCAATGCTTTACAACTACTGGCGTTGTGAGGGATGTGAGGAATGTGCGGTTTAAACTTCCTTTTCCAAAGGAAGTACACCCTGGTAACGTGAAAATGCCTCCCTGACCGAGAATCGAACCGCGATCCTTTCGGTTACGAGGCCATCACGCTACCACTACCCCATCGAGCCCCTCAAGTCAAGTTAAGTATCTCATGATTACATCACACCGCAACACAATATCTAAACAGTACATTGTCAGTTATGTAGATGACTCAAACTCAGGACGTAACTTTGAGACAAACATTTTATACCTAGTACCCATTCTAAAATTAAATTCTCGTTTCACGCAACAAACGCAGTTCTTCCACAGAAAGTAGTCTGATATTGACATACAATTCAAAATACGACGAGTACATCTGTACGCATGAATCTGACATTGAAGTATAACTGTCTAATTTTTTCCGTTCCTGGCTCTGTATAATGAAACAAGTGATAATTTCCTAATAATTGACGCAATAATCGTTCTGCAAATACTTACGATAGTACAAGTTTTCCGCATATACAACATTTATGCTTATTTGGGTAAATTGATAACAATTGCTCACATAAATGTGCTATTTAACAAAATTAAATAGGTAAGAAGAAATATGAAATGAAAGCAAAAGTGCATGCACTTATAAATCATCCGATTATGAAAAAAACATATAGTGCCTATTACTGCTACTTTTTCAGCCCACATAGAACATCCATTACAATGGCTCATAATAAATGCAATGGTTCGACACACCAGCAATACCACAACTGCTCATTGGACACGCCAGTCTGCCTCGCTGGTGGCACGCACTTCGTAGCACCGACATTTGCCGATGTATCAGTAGTTAATTTTTATTGTATCTAAACACGTATGAATCTAAGCAAAATAGAACACCTTAAAAATAGAACACAAAATTTACGGTTGATATGACGTTAAAGCATGGCGTACTGTATCCTAGAGTACGCTGTGCGTTAAAGGTAACTAGAATATAGAGAAGGATTCAACTTGAATTTTAAATCATAAATCTTTCTTACTCTTTTTAGCGGAACCGAAGTGTATAAATTCATTCTTAGTTAACGAACAGGATGAATATTATAATATAATTCAAAATACAATTCCGTGTCTCTGTTCGAGTATTTCAAATCAGTTATATTTATATATTGAAGGAATAGCTTTTTTTCAAGTCTCATGTCATGCAGACACAAGGAAAGCATTGCCCACAAGTTCAGCATTACCTTTAATAAGATAGCTCTATTTCCTTCTCTTGCAATGATAATATTTTATCTTGAATACAGAATTACCCGACACATCTAAATGTCCGTATTTAAGTCGCTCCACTGTATGTTCCATACTCGACAGTACATACGACATTACACAGTACAGTACATTACATTACACAGCATTGTCATTTCATTGCACGGTTCTGTCATTTCATTACACCATACAGTACATAATAACACAGTACTCATCGACAGTTGTACGACCGCAAATCCTTTGGCGTCATAGAGGGACCATTGCCGGAGTAGGATGCTGTTCGGCCTACACAGCCTCAGTATTATTGAATCATTTTATTATTTCACTTCCTTTTATAAGATGCTGGAGATGCTTCCAGATGAGGCACCTCCAGGGTTACAGGTATCAGACGGGTACGTATGTAGACATAGCGATGGAGTTTTTTTTTGCTGCGACATCAGTTCTTGAACTATACACCAGAATGATGGATGGTTTTTAATTCAGTATTGATCAAGACGATTCTTGAAAGCATGCGCAGTGCCTAAAAAGACTTCAAGGGCTGTATACTTCAGGTAGCTTGCCCCAAACGCTAACAATTTTAACCGGAATTATATTCAAGGCGTGGGATGTTTTGGAGACTTTTCACAAGTTTGTGGCCGTTATTTCTGTTGCGAAAGTTATAGTCTCTTTCGAAGAGCCATTCTAGGCTATTATCGTTGAAGCCATTAAGACATTTGTAGGTCTCTATCAGCTGACCTTGCAGTCTCCTCTGTTCAAGCGAGATGAGTTCAAGTTGCTGAAGAAGCTGTTCATAGCGGAAATAACGAGTTCTGGGATCAGTTTCGTACCTTTACGCTTTTTTTTCCATCTGATTGATACATCGTTTTAGAGTCGAGCACTATAGTTTTACTGTAAATTCTAGTTGAGGTTGGACTAGTGCTTAATAGAGAGGTAATATTATGTTCTTGGATTCGAATGCCAAATTTTCTGCTAAGGAGCCAAGAATTCAACACTCATTTTAGACGCTATTTCCAACTTGCTCGACTCGCTAACGACTTGAGGTCTTTAGTGATAGCAACACTAAGATCCCTTCGTTGCTCTACTTTTTTTATTGTTATACCGTTCATTTGAGTTATCATCGAGCGCTTCTTAATACTGAAGCTCATTTGCCAGATATCGGTCCGCTGAAGTAGCCGGTTGAGGTCAGTTTGAATAGTTTTTCTCACTCGCTCAATAAACGCTCCGTGACTGAGTTTCGAGTCTTCTCCAAACTTATCGATTTTGCTGATGATTCCGAGGCCGAGGTCATTGATGTAAATGACAAAGAGAAACGGACCTAAAAACTCCCTTGCGGTACTCCAAACGTTGCATGTGTCCAGCCGCTACATCGATCGGAATAGTCACTTCCTGCGTGCGATTAGTCAGCCAGTTGCATCTCGAACGCAAGTAGTTGCCTTGTGTGTCATGGGTTTCTATTTAGTCATAACCTTTTCATGGGGAACTTTGTCGAAAGACGAGGTAAATGAGATCTATGGGTTTTGTACTGTCATAAATACGGTTGACTTCACGGAAGAAATCAAAGAAAGAAGAAAGAATGAAAGGAAATCGTTTATTTCGAAATAAATTACATACAAAGTATACAACATTCGGTTTTATAATTGGTAAAATTACAGCCTTAAAATTAAAACATGAAAGTCCCGATG
>VOMN01082307.1:0-17993 GCA_014899125.1 Orchestia grillus | reverse complement strand
TAAAACCTGCTTTTGTAAAGAATCTTTTTCCGTGGAAAGGTATTATAAAATTGGATCTGTGTACTGATTCCCACAGATCTATGTTCCACGCACAAATGTTCAGAGGAATTTGTTCAGCAATAACAAAATTCTCATCAATTTAAATAGAATGTCTTATACTTATTTCCATCCCGTTATTCTGTTGTGGTAGGCCGGCTCTCCGCTAGTATAACCAGTATGCTTTACGATGTTCTTCGTTTTCGTTATTTTATTCTTCTCATTTTATACTTTCGCCTCCCAGAGAAACATGTGCTACTTAAAATCATGTTACGAGATGTGACTCTCTTGATTGATAAATTATTTTCAAGCATGTGGATAACTGAATTATTTATGTGAAAAGGGTGTAAGAATATGACTTGGAGTTACTGCTCAATACATCGCCCCATTGCTCTTCGCCTAATATAAGAGACGATGAGCTGCATCCAATATTGAGAAATTGTAGATAATCCTCTCTCTGACTCCTTCGTACGAATAAACCCTGTAAGGGCCACTGTCGAGAATGACTGAAATTAGAAATAATACGATCTATGGTCTTAAATTTACATTGTTTCGGGGGAAAACTAGGATGAATGAGCGCACAAATGCATGAAATATGAGCGAGTGACTTAAAAATCATTTAAAAAATCGAACATGGTTTACTCTATGCGAAGGTCATATTCACTTTGCTCAGTATAAAAAAAACTTTCCAATAGTATTTTGCTCATGTTCACCTTCTGTGAACACTCCCATTTTTTTGTGACGTTGAAGTGCACTTTTGAAACAATATTCAACGAATATGGATGAGTATGGGAGTTCGTTGGTATATTAACGTAGTTGATTGAAATGCTAAATTTCACAAATTCCTTTGTTTACATTCTAATCATTACTGCTGATACGTGATAAAAGGTGCTCAGCAGAGGATGCAAAAGCGGTAGTTTTAATGGAGACAAATTTGATTTATCATTTTCGAATCTAAAGTTTAAAACTGCGTCACTAAACATACACAAAGTCACGTGTCGCTTCGAATTAATTGCTTATTTTGAATCCTTTCATGGCCTTGTGAACACGTAGCATTTAATCACAAAATGCAGGCATAACCGTCAAATGTGCGAGGTTCTGAAGAACCTAATAATCAATTAAGCACTAAATTTCAGACGTGAATAATCTGCTATTCGTTTTGAGGTACAAACATTCCTGTGTAATCTCGAAGCCCAGTGAAGTTCAATTTAATCATCAAGCCAATTCAGCAGGATCTTGGGAGGTAGACTCAGTTTCATCTTACGGAGTAAAAAAGTTTTTACTACAAGAAAAGTCACGTCTTCTTTCGCTTTTGTAGACGTGGAGGAATGAGTCGAAATTTTTCTTCGTCAGGCAAAAGAAAATCCAAGCCAGATGTTCACGTGCCCGAGATTATGAAATGGATGGTTGGTATTAGCCGTCTCCAGAGAAACTCAGAATTTCATTTTGTTCTTTTTCGCCATCAAGTCTTAGGACGTCGCCCGAATAGAATATCTGAGGTAATGATTTGAAAGCTGGAGACAGAATTTTCAGTTATTTTCATTAATGCCATAAAATTTATTGGATATTTTTCATAACACGCGTCTTAGCTTATGTTGATCTCTGCCGTTGGTATGAGCACTTCCCGAATTTTACGAAAGATTTTTTCGAAAGAAATAACCGATGTATCAACAACGATCGTTCGGCTAAACAATGATTTTTTCACAATTCTTAGACATCCTAACATGCATAGTGAACGCTGGAAATATTAGTCACAAAACCGTGTAAATGGAGCTCGTGTTGTTGAATTTGCGATTGATTGTTTCGGACTACAGCAACGATTGAACATTTTAGTCAAATTTTAGCAGGTAATGAAGAAATAAATTTGAAGTTCGATATGGTTTCTATGTTTCTGGACCCACCATTCGTTATGTCCTGAAACGAGAGCTTTAATGGATTTAATACCAGAACACAAGCAATGATTATTGGGTAATACTTTCTGATTACGATCCGAATTCCCTCAGCGTGCAATTGAAAGCAGGTACAAACTTTACGATTTAGAATTTCTTTTCATTAATGTAGCATAACTGTCACTTTCTGCTGTTGTAGTCATGAGTTCACTATATTAAAAAAATATCTACCTTTGCGTTACAATATTGTTACAGATCACCATTTCCTAAAATCGTATTTCGTTAGTGGAATATGAAACTAAACTATCCCCTGAATTCCCGATACATAAAAAATAAACGGTCTTGTATTAATACTACATACGTTTTCCAAGCGAGTTTCTTGAGTGAAAGCGCCTGGTGATTTGTAGCACGTGCTGTTTTTTACATGTTTTTCAATGAACTTTGCAGCAATGTCCTACGCGATATTCGCTTTATATTTTCTAGCACGTGTGTTTGCAACCATGCAACTTCTGCCAGAACAGACGATGAGGGAGATTATAAACCGATGCCGTATTGCTACGTATCTTATAAGGTACACGAAGAATAAAAATTATTAAATGAAATCAAATGCACGAAACGTAAAACACCCTGTGTAAGTGATTTATGGTTGCATTAATGATGGAAAATTGAAACACAACTTCTCTAAAATTTTCCAGGAAGGATTCTTTTGGAAGTTCGACTAACCTTCTTATGTGAGATGACAACTTTATAACACCCAACCTCTAAGTGTTTTGAACGAAAACAGATAGTGCTACGTAATTATCACAAGAAACGTTGATAAAACAGTTTTCAAGTGCCCGCAAAAATCTACTAAATAAGGTCATTTGATAGACGTAGAATTGGCTTGCTGACAAGTAGCTGCACTGGCTGACGAAGAAAACTACGATCTGATGGTAAAACAAACAATACCATTACGTTGCTGGAGAAGTTATTTGTAGCTGTTGCAACAAAAGCTGTTCCGGTTATTTTTATTCGACGTGTATGAGCAAACGTGTAGATAAATATCAGAATCAACGATCTCGCTTTTTCATGACTCGGTTTGATTTGTCAGCGACTATTTTTTGAGAATGCTAAAGGTTTCCTTGAAAGCCCTCCCGAGAGAAAAATAAAACCTCTAACATTGCCAAGCTCTGGGGACTTTTGGTGTCAGGTGTCCTTTTGTCCAGAAAGACACCTTGGTGTCCAATGACGGTAAAAAAAGAGCTACAAATGCCACCGTGCAACCGGTTGCTTGCGGCAATAGGGGCTCCCTTGCGACCGATTTGTTCATTTGATTTACGTCTGTGTGAGTCGTTTCCATGAAATTTATGGCAAAACATGCGGGGTTTTCTGAGTCAAACGAGACTCATTTTGCTGGGGAATGCAACAGATTCGTTGAATAAATCTCTTCTTCTCCGTCCTGGGAATTGCATCGAAAGGCAAAACGAGGCTCTACATCACGATTTGCTCGAGTTTATCTTGGACAAAAATGAAGAATTTTCCACCAAAGCTCGGAACGCCGTCTTTTCGAGGCACGTTGAAGAAGAGTTCTCAAGATTTTCCTTACAACTTTTCAGAACTTATAGACGGTGCCAACAAAGAATACAGAATTTTATTTCACTTGTTAAGCTCTCTATTTTTCATAGATGGAAAATTTAGACAAGTATCCCATGCTACTCACCGGCAAAAGATGAACTTATGGTAACATAAGGTCAGAAGTTTAAAGTTTTGAATGATTCTTTAGGTTAAGACCAGAAGCTAATTCGTAATTTGTCCAAATATACAGTATTGGCCTTTTCCTTCCTATCTTCACTAGAGATAGTTGCATCAAATATATTATTTTTAAAAACGTGCCTTTGCCTAGACGTTCAGCATTCACACAATACCCAACAAGTTTAGCATAATCTAAGCGCAAATTTTTAAGCTGCGACTTTGAATGTTCATATGCGGATAATAATAATGCTCTAAACTAATTATACTTCATCATTGCTGTGCATACGTACACTGTGTGGATACGAGTATGTACACAATTTGAATTGAACAATGGAGTGCTTCTCAAGGTCAAATTTGTTTTCGTATTATGTTAAAACTACTGGAAGTAATTAAATTTCTCGTCACTCTTTAATAACAGTCCGTTCTTTGGATAGTGTTATTCACACAAGTGCTGGTCTCTTTTGTTCGCATAATTTACTCAAATTGATTTAAATTGTGACCAATATGTAAGTTCCATGGAAAAATTTTGAATGAGACGACTTGAAAACGCGCTGATACAAGATGGCGCTAATTGGGTATGATCTTTACTTCATTTTTGGGAGAGATGCAAATTGAAGTTTATTCGACAGTAAGGCATGAATTAAATTGTTCACCGAGAATGTAAATGCCGAAACGTTAAAAATTTATCGACGGATTTTTTGCAGGAAGCTGCATTCTAGAGATGATGCATCACAGATCTCTGAGAAACGGGTTGAATACGTCTTTTTTGGATGCTAGAGTTTTACTTATAGTAACTGAAGAGTAAATACGATTGTTTCGGCTAAAAGAGGGTAATCTGAGAGTTACCCAAATACAACGACGCCGCTATTAAGGTAATTGCTTACATTCGTTAGGAAGATTGATTACCATGATCATGTTAAGAGGAATAGTAATAAATTAACACTTCCGTATTACTCACGCACCAAATTCAATCATAGCAAACTTCTTTGCAGTCAGTAAATTTGAGAATTTCATTCTCCGAAACATACGTCAAAATACTTCGCATAAATTCTTTAAACTTGTTTTGAGGCTGACCTTCTTTCGTGGTGTTGAAGATATAGCACATCTCGCGGTATACGCATTTTCTGTGTATGCCGATCAGTATGGATACATACTCTCATACCTATGTATGTTGTGTGTGCGTAGTCTTTCTTTCAATTGCTCACTCATAGTAAGTACTTACTCATATTTATACTACAATTAATTTCCCTATTGTAATTTTTAGCATTTGACTCGGGTATTATTACTTTTTAGAATACGTCGTTTCGATGAAACAAAAACTCATACTGGCTAAAAAAATCTTGTGTAGCTCAATCCTTGAATTCACTAAATCCAATAAACAAATAATTGAACAGCGTGTGGAAATATTTTCCTCAGAATTTGAGCGTTGAAGAAAATCATCCATCATAACTTTTTACTGATTTAATACTGAAAGGAAAACATTATGATTCAGTTGTATTAATGTCAATACTTAAATTTCACATTCAAACTAAAATCCAATCCTTGAAGTCACTGCGACCTGTCACTCGTGGATTTGAATGTGCTCTTAAGAATGAATCCTATTTTGAAGCGAAAATTTAGGATTGAACATGTATGACACGATAGAATGATGATTAGAATGTAATTAAAGAAATTCACACCTTTTCACGTATCTATTCAAGTTATACTTTGAAATATCGGGTGATCTTGCGGGAAAATCGGGTTTCAACATGTACGATTTAATAAAATAATAGAAATTCATACCTTTTCCAGGTATCTATTCAACATGAAATCTAAGAACTTAGATAATGCTGTTGACAATTTAGCGTTCAACATAAATAAAACAAAATTATAGAAATCAACTCCTTCTCCACATGTCTATCCAATTTACTGTTTAAAATGTTGGGTAATGTTGCTCAAAATTTAAGTTTCGATACGTATGATACAATAGAAAAATAAAAATCCACTCTTTTTTCCACAGATGTATTCAATTTGCACTGTAAAATTGCGTGTAATTTTGTTTCTCCTGAGCGTTTCTATTCTCAAAAACTGCGTAAGCACTGCGTGAAAAACGAATAAAAATCGAACGCTTTTCATTGCCAAGTTGAGTTTTTTACTCACCTAAATAGTCTTCCTTGCGCTTCCAAAGAATGTATCGCTGCAGCAGACGGTTCGACTTACATTTAGTTTTGTGCCTATGTTCTTTGGAAATTCACTTTGAAGTTTGTGGTAACAGTTTGGCAACTTGTGAAAATTTTGCAGGAAAAAGTTTTGATCAGAAATTAATCCTCATGTCAATCAAATGCAACGTAGACACTAAATTTTTATCTGATGACAGTTTTTTATTTTTTTGAAATGGCAGTATGACATTTTGACTAGATTTCTGAATTTATAAACAATACTTCGTAACTAATTTGTATGCTTTTATCTTTTGCATCGACTGATCTGGTATGGGAGCAAACCATGTCTGCATTTTTGGGCTCCACCACCTGACGCTTCAAAATGTTCAGACTAGTTTCGATCGCCGATTCTTCTATGAATTTTGGAAGACATTTTTGAAAATGTAGAATTGACTGAATTACAAATTTATCAACATTAATTTTTCCTTTGTTCCTTGGTAATGCCCCTTAGGGGACATAGGATAGGACATAGGATTAGGTTAGTTGGATTTGTCTATCTTTTACTATGGAAACTGGCTACCCAAGGGAACAAAATTAGGTTACATCAGCTGTAGCGGGGCCACCGAGACTTAAATCTTTCGTATCCACTTTGCTTCTTTCCTTTTTCATGCCTTCTTCACTTAGGCTTCTTCATCTTTTTTCCTCTTATTTCTTAACTTGCTGTTTGTACGAGCAGGAGATCTTGTGTGTGTGGAAGCAGAACTGTACATTAATTTTACGCTCTAGAAACTCTACACTAAATAGTTCCTTATTTTCGCTTTCTTGAGATCGCATGCCATTTGGCTAGGGAGCTTTAAACTTATAAATCCCTGGCAATGCTATTTTTGCGGACATAAAATTCGATAGCACAAATACTTACGATTATTGTGATCGATCACTTAACCATAATGGCAGAATTTCTGATATAAATATTGGGTGATGAGTAATTACAAAAAAGATATCCCTTGTTTTCAAAACCAATCAAAAATTCAAACGAATAAAATCTAATCACACACCTACTCTTTTCACCATTTCCTCAGTTTCGTGCCTTTTCAAATGAAGTTAACTAGATGCAGGACTAGAAGAAAAATTATTTCCATTTCAATCACACTAATTTATTGTGCAGCACATAGAATACGTCCTTCTATGTCCTTTAAAAACTTCTCTGTCTTTTATCTTCGACGATATGAGTGGAAGTCACTCAGACTTGAAGATCTAATATTATTTAAGAGGGCGCAGGCAACAATGCTTCCTGGACGTTGTTTTTAATTGTTTTCTGGAATGCTCGGAATCCAATTTGAATAATACGAAGTTTTGACTGAAATTTCATGTCAAGTTTCGTTAACTAATTTCTGCTAAGGATTCTTGTTCATACGAGTGCTAACCCTAAGTATTCATCTATTCTCCTTCTCATTCGCTGTATATCCACTCTAACTCGCTCTGCTGGGTTTGAAATGAATTATTTTGCATTTAATGTTAATGCATTAGAAAGGAATCATAAGCCAACGAAAGCTGAAATAAAATTATCGGGCTGCGTTTAATTTTATATTTACTAGCTCTTTCGCATTTGTTTTCTCAATCCTTGAGGAAATTTCTCCTAACCTTTCTGTACTTCGCCCCACGTACGTATTTTTGTGATTTTCTTCATTCTTCATTGCTTGAAGTACTAAAAAGGTCCAAGGTTTAGTTCAATTAAGTTCAAATATAATAATATTCAGAGTTTCATTTCTATGCGAGAATTCATATTTAACTCTTTTCAAGTTCATTTACTTTGTGCGGTACATTCTTTTAGAAGAGTACAAAAAGGCTTTGAGATCATCATTAATTTTTGCAACAAATTCAAACAAATACTACTTTTTCCAAGGGAAAAATGATGTTCAGAAACCCTTAATTCAGTTCGCTTTTTTTTAAATTTTTAATTTCTTACTTTTTTCCAAGTTCAAATATATTGTCATGAGTCCCTTGTATTGTATGGAAGTGCCGTCAGTCTATTTTTCACCTAAATCGTCCTACTGAAAATTCTCGAGCAGTTCTAATCTTGAGCAGCCGAAAGTGACAAATTTATTATACCTTTTATACCTTCGTCGCTGGAAGAGATGAGATAAAAAATTGTTTTGTTCACCATTCTAATGTGCAAAATTTCATTAACGTAATTTTTTATCCACGCACAAGTTACTGTATTATTAAAAAATTATTTGCTAGTGTGCTTCTGGTTCATTAATTTTCTGTTTCCCCGAGATAGAGTTGAATATTCTTCGTTCTACTTGCGAAAGTGTTCTTCAAACATTTTCGAGGAAGGTAGGGAGAAGAAAAATGAACTGACGAGGGTCGGCCGAAGATGAGCTGCAGACTCTTCGTAGTGGTGGAATCCAATTCCATTTTCTTTCAGGAATACGTGTCAGGTTGTAGCAAAAATCTTGGCGTTTTCCAAACCAGCGGAAACCAAAAAATTAAATACATTTCTTAGACTTCAATAGCAGTACCTCTTCTCAAGGGCATCTCATTTGCCAATGGCCTTTTTAAAATCATTTCTATGGAATAAGCTTGGCTTTCATTGGAAAATGGTAATCGAGATCCTAACAAGCATTTTATTTCACGAACAGAGTCATACGACTGATATTTAATTCTCTGCTCAGTTCCCCATCGACAATTGTGAGATTTTCCCGATCAACAGCTTCACAGAAAGAAACAAGCCTCTTCGGGCGTCCAACTAATACTTCATCCTTTAAACTGATGGCGTTCTTTTTGGAGCGGGAAATTCTGCAGTGGCTTCACCCTCTACGTCATTCACGTGATCTTGCTGCTTAACTTGTGGCATTTTGCTACTGAAATTTAGAAAGTAAAATATGCCGTGCATGCTCCTTACTTAGAAAAGTGTATTGAGCCTTTCGCGTTAATTTTCAAGTTAGATTATTGTAGAATGAAAAAAAAAAGTTTTATAAATATTGATGAAAATACAGTCAAAGCGGAATTTGTCGAATCGTGTTTAAAAGTTGTCCTTTAAAAAACATTCAGAACTTTCTTTGCATTCTGATATACGACGATATTTTTCGTCCGCAACACACATGCTGTATTTTTAAAAGAAATGTCATTCCTGGAGGGTAAAAAACCAGCGGTACGTAAAATCAACATACCAAAAGAAATCTGAAGTCTCATGTGCATTTATTTCTATTGGATTACAGGACAATGGAAAAACTTGCCACATTAGTAAAAATACTTAGGAGGCTTCTGTCTGCCTTCTTTATTCTTCATATCTGAAAAGGGAAACCGGCGATATTGCGAGGATGTCTCCCTGGACGAGTGGTGAAGTATTAAAAGTTATTAACTTTAGTATTCGGGCTCTCGCCTCTCTCAAAGCTCACAAGAGTTACGAAACTTTCCTGACTAAATTATATTTTTCTATGCTGCAGTTGAATTATAGAAAGTTATTTTCGGGAGTTTTTTGCAGGAAAACGAGAAGACAAAGCTGAAATTTTGAAGGCTTTGGACGAGGCTACTCAGGAAGACAACTGGGGCTACGTGCCGCTATCGGGGCCGTATGTGGACGAGCAGTTCTCCCAGAACGTATCTGTGCAAGTGGACAAGACGGCCGTCCTCAACTGCCGGATTCTCTACATCGTCGGCAAGACGGTGAGTAGGCCTGTCTTGGTGTTTTAATTGCATCGTACCCAGTGACATTTGCACGCTAATGAACAGAATAGCTCTTTCTAAGGGCCAAACATCTTCACAAGAAAAGGGCTTGGAAGTACTAAGCGCTCAAAGGTTTGGACCAATTCAGTCTGCAAGCATTAGGTCTGAAGGAAAACGTTTCCTGGAATAATTGAAATTTTATCTTACGACATCTGGTTTTCAAGCTGGTATATTTTTGCTTGTATTGTTTTCGAACGGAGAATTTTTGGCGTTACGTACGGGCAATGGTTAGTATAAAAATTTTCCGCACTGTGCTTCTACGCGGACTTTCTTCCGAACAGCTCAAATTGGTATTCGAACAAATGCTTCAGCATTGGTGAAAAATAAATGATCACAAGAAATATTTGTTACTTCAGGCTCTAGTTAGCTACGAATATCTCGAGCTTCTCAGCACATCTATCTCTCTCTGTCTATATATATATGTATATATGTATGTATATATATATATATATGTATGTATATATTCATACATGTATGTGATAAGCGTAGTCTGACCGTCCCCGCCTCATACTCTCATGGCCCTCGTTTCAAGTAAATGCTTGCCTTTGTAATGTGTGTCGTAATCCAGATGCTGTGGTTCTCCATCCCTAACAAGCCTTTACAGGGGTTGACAAAGGTACTCGGCATCGGCTTTTATGGAGCTAATTTTTGAATTTCCTTCCGTTTATTTTCCCCCTTATTTCGAAGAGCGGACATTGTGCTCGAGGAAAACTTGTTTTCTGATTCTCTCTATGGATTCTTCTAACGTAATAATATCAATGGGACGTGTATTATTATCACGTAACTCCACATGCACTTGTTCCTCCTATAGATTGTCACCAAATTTTTATACTAAAATAATTTTCTTCTAGTGGCTTTACGCTCATTCATAATAATTCTCGAATCACTTTTTAGCCTAAACAATGACGAAACCAGACAATATTAGAATTAGTTTAGTTTAAATTGAATAGAAACCCGTATCATCAGTATTAGTAACGCTTGAATAACCTGATTCTTTGCTAATTCTATTTCCAACCAATCACGGTATTCGGGAGGCTGTTCAAGCGAACATTTTAATGTTGGCTCTTTGACCAGCTACTGCGAGCCGAGTAATTTATTCTCAATATATCCAGCTGGCGCCTGTAGCGTGACTGGCTAATTGATTAGTCAATACGGATGATAACCGATTAATTAGTCAAGCCTGACGTTCACATTGTTCTATTACGTTAGAAACAGGATGTGCTATGGTTTATTCTATCACCAACTGGTCGATATGAGATTAATTTGCTTGAAACGACAGCATTTTGTGAGGTATGTTATGGATGATTGATTGGTCCGCTAGGATAAAGCTTAGCGCGAGCGTTTGAAATTTCACCGGTAGTGTGCTCCTCGCAATTTTGTTTTCAAGTTGGTAGAATTCGTTTTAGTATATTTTTCAAGTTGTACTGGAGTTAGCACTCAGGACTTGACCTACGTTTACGTTTCCGCTGCAGTCGAATAATTTAAGAGCCCTGTATGATGGCTCGTGCGATATCGTGTGTTTTTGTGCGCATCTCATAACGCTTGAAAACCATCATTTGCTAAGAAACGTCTATACATTTATTTCAATACATCACTGGGTAACTACAGAATGGCTGTGAGGAATAAGAAAAAGTATATTGCGTGTGAATTCGTTACTCGGCTAAACTTCATCCAAATATTAATATCATGCGCTTTCAGAACCACTACACTTTGCTGCTGAAAACTTCGCTTGGAAATTTTAACTGATTATAAACACTTGAAAATTTCGCTTTTATCAAGAAAACGCCACATGCTGACAAGTTAATGCTCGTAGAATTGCAGTAGTAGTCAAAGTAGTAGGAGATACGTGTAAGGAACGTCATCACTCCAGTCATTTCTCGCAATTATTTGGCGGCAAAATGGGGCTAATAGGTGCAGTTATGTTAGACTAATAAATGGCCGTGAAAAGTTAAGAATACACTGGAAAATCGATAGGAGCAAGGTTATTCTGGAATAGAAACAATCTACAAAAAAGGGTAGTTATCCTTAAACCTTCATTATCAGGAAACTAATCAGCTTTGCTCATTAACTTGAATTAAAATTTCTATCGCGGGAGTACTATGGTTCATGTTATAGAAACGCGTGTGAGAAACGTTCTCCGTTTGAATACAAAAAAGGGACGGAGTCAATTAAGTTCTTCCCACATTTTTACACCAGAAGGTCTGTCCTTAGGGTCATTAGTTCTCTCAGGTTTTGAAATTGAATTTGTTATTAGCAGGAAGTTAAATTGATATATTGCTTCTCTTCCGTTCAATTAAAAGGAGAGGGTTACTGGGCCAGGTGGTTGACACAGACTAATTTGATCGTTGCTTAAACAGGTTATAGCATGAGTAGGGTAGACGAAATCATTAAAAACGTGGTAGAAATTAATGATATGGGCATCCGTGTGACAATGTTAGGGCCTTTTTTTAGGGCGCAAAACACCTTTCAGCTCTAATGGAAACGCCGGCAAAAGGCGACCATACCGAATTTTCATACCAAGACACTCGATCAATGTTGAAATATATTAAAATATACATAGCTCAGGGGTCCGTTTATATGTCATAACTCACTTCTATGCTCTTCATTCTAATTCTCACCCACGGGAGCAATGCGTATTAGAAAATACCTAGCCATCGCCTGGATAACTTATATCTTGAAAAATACTGCGATTCTTGCATGTGATTGAACGCTGTAGGACAGCGATTTAAATTACACTTGGCCGACTTAGTATTTTTCAAGGCTTACTCGGATGATTTGAACGCACTTGCAACGTTTAAAAGTGTTTTTTTTATTAGCTCATGAATACAAACAATGAACATACTCAATTTCTCTTTCAAATTCCTCTGGATCATTGCACGCGCAAGATCACGTTGAATCTTGCAGTACACCTTTTCTTTCATTACATCTAATGCAAAATACAGACTTGACAAAAACGTAATTGTATAAGCGATATGGACAAAAATAACAGCCATTTTTCTAAACTTTTTCTTATCAATGTAAGGCCTGGACCTACCATTATCGGATATTGAAAAATAAATATTGATTCACTGGTGTCTAAGGAGACGACGGCCGATCAGAGTCACTTTGTTGTCCATTACTGGCTTATGGTCGGAACCCTCGCCTGAAACTCTGAGAGTTAGTTTGATGATTTCAAATGGAAATTGTGGACATTATTTCTATTATTAAAAGTATTTTCGTTTAACCACCTTGCCCGCTCGAAGAACGAGCATCGTTGCATTGCTCTATTATTTTCATCGTAAAAAATAACGACATCGAAGAACATAGGACTTGCAGCAGAGGACGGGGGTAGAAGCCCCATGATTGGGGCACTTGGCTCGTTTCGTTACCATATTCTATTCTAAGGAAAAAATTCTGCACCTCGAAGATGAATTTCGTGTTCATGTTTCTTAAATGTTTGAAAACAAATTGTGGAGCCTGTACCAATTCAATTTCATTTATTGTTATGGAAAGGATGATTCAGAATTTTCTTAGCAATTCTCAGAGCTCAAGTACCTCATCTGTAGCGTAAGTGCAAACACGTGAGACCATTTCCTATTTGTCTTTGTCTTTAGTGGGGAATAGACTTCTCCTGTTCATTATAGTTTTCATGGCGGTAAGCTTTTGTTTCAATTTAAATAGTTTTAAACAACACCTTTTCATTCTAAAAAGTGTTTGAAACTTTGATTTCAAAATCACGGGAGAAAATTTGTTTGGTAATTGTGTAGTACTGCGGAAATGTGACATTTGTTCCATGGCCTGCGGTTGAATGAAATTTCGTTTCCGTTCATTACTTTTCGGTATTAGCAATGGAATTAGTCAAAGAATTATATTGATATATTTTCAAGTGAAAATTTCATGTTCTAAAGTTATTTGGAATTTTACAACTTCAGTGAAATTAACGTAAAGAATTTGAGCTCCAAAGTACGTGCAAGTCAATGATAGCATGTACTAAACTTGAATGATCTCACGCGCATCTGCATTTACGACTTTATTGCCCCATGTGATGTTCTTTTTAGAATATTCTATTCGTTACCATATTTTTTTTTCCTGGCAATCGTTAACTTGCGTATTGAAATAATGCTTTATATTCATTTTCATGAATCCGAAAGTGAGCATTATATCTACGTTAGTGTTTATAGTGAAGCGGGAAGATCTGTGAAATTGGACTAAGACGTCTCTTCTTAAAATCCGCTCACATGTTTAGTTCTTAAGAACTCCGAGTAACAAATGAATTTATAAATTCATAACAATTTTTCAAATTAATAAAAAGTCTCAACAGCTCAGAAGTTCCTACGTCTTCTATCACTTACACAAGAATATTCCGGTGAATTTTACAGCCTTTCTGTCTCCTAAGTACCGAAAAAGACCCCTCCTATGCGTAGAGAGTCAATTCAGAATATTGAGACCTAACCAGGATTTTAAATCTGCTTTTTGAGTTACGGTGGTTGTGGCATGTGGTTTATGGCTCCAACGACGCGGGTACGCGCACTAGGTGAAGAGTGTGAACCCAGGAAGAACATTTTGAAAGAATCATCGGTGGAATTCAAAATAATTTTACAACCGTGCACAAAATAAGCCCCCCAGCTGGCTGCTGAGCGCAATTAGGCTCTGACGCTAAGGTGAGTTGTCAAATTGGATCTGCTTGAATGCGTCGGAGAATGAACTGTTCGTGGTTTTTAGTGAAGCAAGAGTGGGATGAAAAGGTTCATTGCATCGCATTTATGCGAGATGCTGCTGACGCATTACGCAGCTAGTGACATAATTACCGACTCGTAATTTGGGTGGTCAAAAGACACTAGTCAAGGTATTCATAATAACGCTTCAATTTTTGAGTTCTTTAATGTAAATTTGGATGCCATGCGTAACTTTTGGTGGTATTGTTACCCAATTTTTATAGAACTACCCCTTCTTTCCCATGATTTTCAAAATTACGCGAGGGCTGACGCATGTTCTTACAGAAGAAAAAGGCCCTCAAGCGCTAAAGACTTAATGCGGTAGGTTTTTTTGTAATACGTTTTTCCCTGATTTACCCTTCGGATATTGTCACTTTTGAAACCTCTTTCACGATGAAATCACTAAACTTACCCTGGGCTCCTTCTCTTCAACCAAGACCGTTGCCTTCATCTCGACTAGCTTAGGAATTTCCTTCGTGATACAATGCGCAGAGATAGCCTTTCGGTTCTGTAAGATCTAAACCTCAATTTATATCTGGATCTTGAAAATTGGGTTTTATTGCACGATACTTTCCGTAGGAGATGAAATGGCATTATGAGCCTCTGAGTTTCTTTTTTCTGTCTTCGAATCCAACAGCATTGAATTACAATCTAAAAAATTGACAAAGTGAGTCTGTAATTACTATTATACAATTCTGTTTAACCTGTCATTTGTTCGTTCGAACTTCTCTTGTTGCTCTTCGTAATCGACTACATTTTTATCTAGGATCTAATTTTAAGTTTTGAGGAGAATTGAAGTATTTTACAGGGATTCACAGTAAACTCAGATTATAAAGCGCCCCAAAAAAAATTACTTCCTGTTGCGATTGATAGCAAAAAATTCGTTTACATATCGTAAACCGAAATATGACAGATCCCCGGACAAAAAAAAATGAGTTACTTATTGTTTTTTGAGCTCGAGTTGTTTACGACGTCCATCAATCGGTTTTCAAAGCTGTGGCAGAAGTTAAGGATATATGAAAACGACGAACAAGCATCAGCCTTCATTCCAAGCTGGCTAGGCATAAACTTGTTTTTTAGTTGCTCCACCCGAAAGCAAAACGTCTCGCAAGGGCAAAAAGGGACTGATACATTTGGTCAAGCTAAGGAATACACAGGATAGGAATTAGCAGAATTTTGTTCCATTATTATTATTATTTTGTTAATTATTTTGTTCACCGTATTAGTCCAACACCGAATTAGTCCAACACCGTATTATCCAAAGCACCGTATTATCCAAGCTCCGTATTGTCTAAAGCACCATATTGTTTAAAGCACCGTATTGTACGAAGCACCGTATTGTACGAAGAACCGTATTGTACGAAGCACCGTATTGTACGAAGCACCGTGTTGTACGAAGCACCGCGCTGTGCGAAGTACCGCGCTGTGCGAAGCACCGCGCTGTGCGAAGCACCGCGCTGTGCGAAGCACCGCGCTGTGCGAAGTACCGCGCTGTGCGAAGCACCGTATTATACAAACGCTGCCCGCCTCGCTGTCCCCAAACACGGTCAATTCCAAGTATTTTGTAAAGAAATATTTAGATTTGCTTTTCAGTTGTTGCGAGAAATTCTTTCGAAACAAAATGTTTTCAACTTAGCTAATGAATAATCAAAGTTTGAGAAATTGTTTTTCTGATGTTTGTATACTCACACACTAGGAAAAGGATAAAGGACCAAATGGCGTAGTTAACAGTAGACTGGTGTTATGTAATCCATGTTTGTTGTTTCAAGGTACATTCCAGTCGTTACTATGGGCACACGAAGCTTCAAACCCTAAGCGAATTGCGTCGAGAAGGCCGGCTGTGTATTCACATGGTGTGTGTAACTGTGTGAGCATAACTGACTGTGTGTGCGTAACTGTGTGAGCATAACTGTGTGTGTGTAACTGTGTCTGTGTAACTAACAGTGTGTGTGTAACTAACAGTGTGTGTGTAACAGTGTGTGTGTAACTGTGTGTGTGTGTGTAACTGTGTGTGTGTGTAACTGTGTCTGTGTAACTAACAGTGTGTGTGTGTAACTGTGTGTGTAACTAACAGTGTGTGTGTAACTGTGTGTGTGTAACTAAGAGTGTGGGTAATTAACAGTGTGTGTGTAACTGTGTGTGTGTAACTGTGTGTGTGTGTAACTGTGTGTGTGTAACTAAGAGTGTGGGTAACTAACAGTGTGTGTGTGTGTAACTGTGTGTGTGTAGCTAACAGTGTGTGTGTAACTGTGTGAGCATAACTGTGTGTGTGTAACTAAGAGTGTGGGTAACTAACAGTGTGTGTGTGTATGTGTACCTAAGAGTGATCGCGTGAATGCAGAAACCATGGCCAGGAGATATCTCTGAATAGATTTTCGAGGGATTAAGTAATACTGAATTGTCAACGATACATCGGCACTGCCACAGCGAGCCAAGTTTTTCATTAGAAAGGCCGTTGCAGCGTGCTGTCGCAATACGACGCGAAGACTTTGAGAAGAGAACCGATGGGGTTTTCTGCGAAACTTTTCTCATAAAGCGCCGCTGCTCGTATCTGGAAACACAAGCCAAAGTGTGCCATTGGGCAATAAATGAGCTATTTGGCAGATGATTCTTGACCTCACGTTAAATTGTTCTTATTCGTAATTGTTCGTATGGCTGATTTACCATGCCACTGAGCTTGAGCCCATTCGCAAGCTTTTCTATTCCAATGTTTCTTCCAATTTTTATGCAATGTTTTGAGAAAACTTGTATTTATTTATAGGTTCAGCTATGCAAAGCTTGTGCAAAATAATTTCTTCAATCGTCAACTTTGAGCTCGCTCTAACATTCAATGCCAAATTCGAGTATGAAATGAAGCATGAAATGAAGCACTTGCTACATCAATGGAAGAGAATAACAGTACATGATAATTACAGAATATAATCAGGATCAATTAACTACAGATCATAAGCAGCATCATGAAATAATTTTATTTCAGTATGAGAGTCCTTTGTCTAGTGTGTCAGGATCAAACCATTGCCAATAACTAATAGCATGGTTGTTATTGATACAAACTATGTTTTATTCATACATACGACACAAACATTTGTCTTACTTCGTTGTAATTTTTGACAGCATTAATCCATCGAAAATTTGATTTCAATATTCAGCGGGTTTTTACGCTTGAAATAAAGAGCCAAAATGAATAGTACTGAAAATATTATTAAGCGGATCAGTAGTAAATTAGGATGAATTAAAATCCGTTTAAAGTTTTAAAGAATATTTAGTTAGTAATTTTATAATTCTCATTTAATTTATTTATATCGCTGAAGTGAACATTGAACGCTAATTCAGTGCAGTGCGCTTCAGGAATGAACTGGAAATGAAATAATCTATTGAACGCAATATTTGTGAAAGCGATATGATTAGACAAATGTTCCTCCGAGCATTCAACAATGATCTAAAAAATTGTGATTTATTGTGGACACCGACGAAACATTGTGAAATTGTCTCATTATTGTCCTGATGGAAACAATAGATAATGTTATTGAAGAATCGTGATTTCAACGTCGTTAATTTTCCAACTATCAACTTGAAAGGTCGTTCTTGAGTAACTTTAAGGGAGTTTTAAAAATTTTGTAATAATGCATTTGAAAATCAATTATTTTCCTAGTCGGAGCCAACAGTATTCTTTAGAAACCTACAGTTTTCCGCAGTAATCTATATACTATGTACTATAACTCTGGTCGTCTTGTTTACTTGCTTGTTTGCTTGCTTGTTTGCTTGCTTGTTTGCTT
>VOMN01082303.1:0-14443 GCA_014899125.1 Orchestia grillus | reverse complement strand
TTTTTTTTTTTTTTTAGCAAATATTTAATCCCAAAAGGACTAACCAATTTTTTAAATGTACGAAACACTGCGTAAATAGTCGTTTATATTTTGCACACTTTTGCACATTTTCAACCTAGTTTTGAATGAAACAATAGGAATTCACATCTAAACTACGTTATTATATCTTTCTGTCATTCGAAGGCTGGATGCTATAGGATTAACATTCTACAGGACGTAGCACAATATCACACATCACAGCTGGATATCAGGCAACACTGCAAATTGGAACCGCTGTTTTACAGCTGCTCCTAAAAAGGATGTTGCAAAAATAATGCATTAACAAAAATGTCAATCACGCAAACAGAATCAAGAATATTCCTCAGCAAGCAAGGTAAAAGTATTATTAGTACTTACGTTTGGTTAGACTACATTCCTCTCGACGATGTTGGCTCTCAATGTATCATCGTCTGGAAATAGTTGAGAGTATACTAATTTACTGATTCATTTATTCTTTTTATCGTCTTCATTAATGAATTTACTTACTCAATGCTGCTTCTGTTATTTCAAACAAATAAAGCTATTTAATAATTTAAAAATTTAATGCTATTTAGTACATTTCAAAATTTGAATTTCAGACTAGGAAATTTCAAAACTTGGTAAATTGAATGAAAATTGATACCTAACTGAAAATCTCGGATAATAAAATTCTAGAAGTTTTTAGAGCTCAAAATTTGACAAAAAATTATCTAGTTCAGAAAATTTGTATTGGTGTTTTATTTTTGTTATGACTTTCTTTAGACCAAAAACAAAAAGTAATGTACAATCCCTTGACAAAAAGAAGGTACAGGAATTAAACATGTTATCAGTAACAGCCCAGTGGTATCGTCCAGCTCGTGCCGTTTCCTCACAGACAGAAAACTAGTCCTGTTTGGAGCCTGTCTGTTCCCAACTCTACTCAACTGGTCCTAACGTCTGGAACTTTAGGCTACAAATAAGGGGATTTTAGGCAAGGAAGACAGTTCTTAGGCAATAATTTTTGAGTTTCAAACTGAACTGTTACCAAGCTGAAATCGGTTTATTTTATTACGGTTAAAACGCTGCATATCGTTGGAGCACCGATGAATCAGGATAGCGTGGCTGCTTAGTCTTCTGATCTCAATAGTTTTACAGTGAAAGAATTTAAATTGTGCTCTCGTCATAAAGTTGAATTAGAAGTAAGAACGATAGAATTGAGAGAATTGTTAACACGCTCCATTCCTTAGGTTGTTCCATGGTTAGGTTGTTCTATAGTTAGGTTGCTTCATGGTTAGATTGTTTCATGGATAGGCTGCTCCACAGTTAATAGTTGCTTCACGGTTAGGCTGCTTCACGGTTAGGTTGCTTCACGGTTAGGTTGCTTCACGGTTAGGTTGCTTCACGGTTAGGCTGCTTCACGGTTAAGTTGTTTCACGGTTAGGTTCTACAGGGAGCGCTGAATTTGAATCCGGTAACACTTTCTCAGTTGGAAATTACACATGCTTCCTTCATGTTGACTCTCTATCTTGACTCGGATTATTACTTTTACTTGCTTTAAAAATTCAAAAAATAGGGTTTTCCTTAAGCATAAATGAGGTATGAGTGAGAGCACACAAGTGAACCACTATGCAATATTGAAATGAATTATTTCAATATTGAAATGAACACTAGTGGCCCCGTACGAGGGGAACGTTTTAAAACCAAACAAAAACCAAACGCTTTTACTTGTTCTGTTATACTCGGATTATACTTGTAAGATCTAAGTAAGTAAGTACTTGACTTCCAAGTTCGGAGGGCTTGAATTTTCTGAGCAATTCTTCTCAGCTTCTAAAGGAGTATATTCACAGCAAACGACGAAGTGTCACTTTAATGACGAAAGCACCGTGCACCTCTCGCTGGCAGAGCAAAGCCAGTTTGCTTGTGTTGACCACCTAGCATCCGCTCATACAATGCGGCACTCGACTGCTTTGGACTGCAGCTCCTCCCTAGCGTTGACCAGAGCTGCCACTGCTATTCTTAGCTCCACCTCGCAGTTTTCCAGCTCTACATTGTAGTTCACCAACTCTACCCGCTCCAGCTCCCATTGCACTTTTGATGCATCTCCCACGCCAGTCGTGTTGTCATACACTGTTTCATCAGCTGTACCGATATTCTTTGATCCACCCACTGCACTACCCCCTGGCAGTACATAACCTGTACTTCCACGTACTACTGACTCCTCCATATAACATCACAACTTGTATTTTTACAGCATTGGGCTCGTAAACAACAACACCGGTTCCTGAACCTCCACCGAAATGACCTACTACCTTAACCATTTAAGCAATACAAAACGCCAAAGTTCCTGCTCAAAATTTTCTGTATGCTACAATGCTATCAACATTTAAAACTAAAGGACTATCAGGACTCTCTTACCAGCAAAGCAATGCATCGTATATCTGGTATATTCCTATGTCACTATAACGACACAATTGACAGGATTTGATCAAACTTTAACAACTCTGTATTTATATGTTCTGGATTCAAGGGTTATTCTCCACCCACTGCTCCACTATCCACACATCCACCAACCGCTTCAACATCCGCACATCCTCCCACCTCTCCACAATTCGCATATCTACGTACCGCTCCATCATCCGCACACCCTTCTACCGCTACACCAACCGCACATCTGCCCACCTCTCTATCATCCAACCTGTGACAGCCAGTTTAAAAAGCTGGAGACGCTTCGGTCGAAAAACTGGCCCAATTTAAGAGCCAAAGTGTGTCTCTCAAGTTCCAGTAAATTCAAAACGTTTCCTGGAAGTAAAAGGCATAAACTCTTCTCTGAACTTGCTTCCTTATTTTGGGCCAATCGGAAGATGACCATCAAGGCACGAATATTTCGCACACTGTGGGTGTCTGGGAACTCCCACGAATATTTGTTCATTTGCCCCATAAAATCTCCATGCGATGGATACGGCAGATTCTACCATAAAATGCTAAGTGAACTTTTTAAACTGAAAGGAAATTTTCAAGACAAATTGTCTTTCTTCGTATTAGTACATTTTTTTTTCACTGAAGCACACGTCCCAGAGACTTTTGCTCTATAATGTGGATGAATCCGAATGAAATCTCATTAAAGCGGTCATCAACATACGACGCTGAATGAAGATGCAAATGTATGACGCAGAATGAAGATAAAAATATACTCTGTGAATATACTCTGAATGAGGACACGAATGTACGACGGTGAATGAGGATACAAATGTTCAGCTCTGAATGAGGACACGAATGTACGACGCTGAATGAGGATACAAATGTACGACGCTGCACGGGGATGCATACGTTTGAGGGGACAGAAGTATTCGCAATTCCACACGTAAGATTTCATTATTTATTAAACGTCTAATTAGCCAACATTCGTAGAACTCGGAATATACATTTTTCTATGAAAAGAACAAATAGCAAACAAAATATTCCATTTTAAAATCATATGGTCTCATGTACACCTGAAACATATGGCGCAGGAAAAACGGATTCAACCAAAACAGTTTCCTATGTTTAATATGTAACTTCGAAACCTTCGTTGGCAAGTACTGCTCGGAGACGATTTACATACGATGAAATTAGGCGTTCGCAAGCTTGTAGTGGATTATGAGTCCACTCCTCAACGCATATTTTAGTCCCTCGCGATTTATCGGACTTCTCTGATGCACCTTCTTCTTCAGTGTTCCGCAAAGATGTTCAATAGGATTTAGGTCCGGGGATTGGGTTGACAAAGGGAGAACATTGATTTTGTGCTTCATTAGCCATTCTGATGTTAATTTTGCATTGTGTTTAGCGTAGTTATCTTGTTGGAACATCCATTTGTGTTTTTGGAATGAACGCTTCGCAAATGGAATGAGACTCTGTTCCGATATTTGATGATACATGGACCCATCTATCTTCATATCAATGAGATGAAGAGCGCTAGTGCCTTGTGTTGTGAAACCACCTCAAATCAATATACTGCCACCTACGTGCTTGAAAGTTGGGACTGTATTATGCCTCTCATCGGTTGTTGCTTTTATTCTCCTTATATGACAAACGGGGTTACGACCAAACAATTCAATCTCAGTTTCATCAGACCAACTAACAGTCCTCTGAAATACATTTCCTTTCACCAAGTGTTCCATTGCAAAGCTTGGGCAACTTGAAAAGTAGTTTTTGCGCAGCATAGGAGTTTTACGAGGTCTGAAACATTCGATCAAATTACTGTGAAGCTCCCTACTAACGGCTCTGTCTCTCACTTCTACCCCGGAGGCGTCTAAATCTGTTTCAACTCTTTGCGATTCATCATGGGCACAATTTTAGTCTTCCTCGTCGAAACTTGACGAGACCGAAGATAAATCTTCCGTGGAACACCTAACCTTGCTAAATTAACGATTGAACCGTATTCCGTAATTAAAACTAACGAATAATTGATTCAACGTAGAGTATAGCATATTAATCTTTCTTGAAATCTTCCTGCATTTCTTGAGAATGGAGCTGAACAATTCGCACCCGTGGATATCTTGAAACTTCTTTGACTTACGGCACGACGTCCCATAGGTAACTGTATGATACGACTGCTAAAATGTTCTACAGGTGATTCCGATACGATGTCACTGGAAAAATACATAATTATCGTGTGAAAATTGTTCCACAGAAATGGTTCAATACTTTTGTCACGTTCCACGTACGATTTTAGAGTATATGAAGCCGTTTACGCGTAAAGTTTCATATTTTGTTCCACAATTTTATTGTGTAAATTAGAATTTGTGTTCTGTTGAAGTTTCAAGTATGTTAGCTCGCTGCATGAAACCCTGATCCCAATTAATCAAATTAAACTTTGATTCAAATGAATATAATGAAACCGAGATTATAGTGAGTTAGTGTGTCTTGTTTTCCTTAACTGTAACTGAATTGGTTAAAAAATTATTAACCATCATGTACAAAAATATGTGTTTAAAAATGGAAAATTGTGATATTGAGGTCAAATGAGTTTATCAAACTAGGTACAGCTAAATCACCTTTTAGGTCGACGTTTTTAAATCGTCGTTTCCGAAATAACTCAGCAACTAATAGACGATGATCTCATCTGCTCTTGCTTCTCCAACACATTTTTACCGATGCATTTTCAAAAATAAAATCCCCACCCAGCCCAGTAAAATCAAAGATATCATTCTATTGAAACCAACTATCAGTAACGAATTTTCCTTCCAGAAAAAAGTACCTCTTGTGGTCCATGTTTAAAATTGAAATCCAAATAGATTTGAGGCAATGCTGAATTGCAGGAAATTGTGCGATGGCATGGTATCTGATTGCAGCTAAGCATCGATATTTCGAAATTTAAAGTAAAGCAAATCGTATGGAACCTGAACAATGCATCACAAGGTAGGAGAATCAAGAATTTTGCGTGGACCTTCAATCGCGAGGTGAGAATCTAAAGTCCAGTTTGACAAGTTAGTTCCGAAGGAAAAGAAACAACGATGAGCGAAAATAATTTTATTCAAGGCTCTCGATAATATATTGAATAATTTGTTATATATATATATATATATATATATAAATCAATTTAAATTCAAGTAATGAGTGCTGAGATTATATTGCTTAATGCAGGCTAAACTAGAACTAATCGACACATTCAGGCTCAATAACAATTACGTAAAGTACTTAAGCCGAATAAACTTTTGATTGAATATGTAATAGAAATCTATTAGATAAATAGACTTTCAAGGAATGTAAGCAATTGCAATTCTAATTTCTGAGCATTAATAATACGTTTCGTTTACTGTGCCCCACCAATTGGTTATTCTATTCCTAAAAAAATAGTGTCGTCGCCTCTGCAAACGCGTAAGCATTTGCATGCGATACCCTCATGAAATGGATTACTTCTACAACACTCAGTGCGAGAGATTCTATGCATCAGTTGCGACAGCTGAGTAAGGAGAATTATTCGACAGGGCGAGTAAAATTTTTAGGAATTATCAGATCATACATTATCATTATTGATATTATTATCATTATATAAAAAAAATTATATCAAGGGTTCAATAACCGTTGCCATATTTCATGAAATTCTAGGAGTGAGACTCTGTTCCAATTTGCAGATTCTTTTCAGTTCCATTTTCAGGTAACAAGTTAAACTTTTTCTGCGATTGAAGTTATACGAACAGCTCCAAAAACCTAATTATTATCAGATGCAGCGTAGAAACAATGTAATTCACATTGATTTCAAGGTTCATGCTTCAAAACTTACCTTTATAGTTTTTGGTCATGCTACATTGTAGCCCTAATTACACAGAAGAAGTAAAAAATACGTAGGATATGTGCAGGAAACCACGCATCATACATCACCTGCTCACATTTGTTTGCAGTATAAAAAGTACATAACATAAATATAGTACAAAATGTACCTGTCGATTTGGGAAGACTTTGATTTCAACATGTTTTGCAACTACCCTCCTTTCAGATATTAATTTAAATTAGTTGAATGTAACTTAAAGTATAAATATGTTTAAATATATTCGGTGTTTAAAAATAAAAATGAACAGCTAGCTACAAATGTTAAAGCGTCGTGAGCCAATTTGTAAGCCAAGAGATAAAATCAGGAAGGTGCTCAATGGGCAAAAGCACTGACCTTGTCATCTTTCAAACTGACGAATAACCAATATTCAAGTAATAACAAATACTTAACAAACAACTAATATTTCAGCGTACTCACCGGGCTTAACATTTACATCAGATTAAATCACAGACTCATCATAATCCCAAAGTTTTGATCAGTGATGAAATGAAGGGACTATGTGCTTTAGAGCATCTTCTGGGATTCAAACTGGTAAGGGGCCCGTTTACGAGTACAAATGTACTACTGGAATTATATTAAAACTTCTATCGATAGGGAATACTATTGTAAATACTATTGGAAGTGCAGGTAAACATCTGGCAGGTAAACAAACTATATCTGACTCCAACGGTGTGCAGTAAAACTTCAATGGAAGATTCGGATTCGTAGCGCTCTGGAACACTAGGTATGGAAGATTTGTATTCGTAGTGCTCTGGAACACAAGGTATGGAAGATTTGTATTCGTAGCGCTCTGGAACACTAGGAATGGAAGATTTGTATTCGTAGCGCTCTGTAACACTAGGTATGGAAGATTTACAATCGTAGCGCTCTGGAACACTAGATATGGAAGATTTGTATTCGCAGTGCTCTGGAACGTGCGTATGAAAGATGTACAACGGATCAGCCGTGTCTATTTGCTGTGCAAAATGTCGTTGATGGCAAACGAGCATTATTCGCATACATTATGCGGATCTGTACTCAGCATACAAGCAGATACGCCTAAAGTTACAAGTTTACATGCACTAGAGCGATGATTAGGACACAAGAACCCTAAGATCCATTAAAAATAATCTGCCTTGACATCTTACGTGGTCATTCTATGGTATCTTGAGAGTACGATATCGATTTATACATAAACTTGTTTCTGAGTCTTCAGGCTGAACGTTCTATCGCTTGTTTTTTTTTGCTGTTTGATATTCCACTTGCCTCGTTCTTTCTTGGTCGTTCAACAGGGTGTGACGTGTTCTCTTTGTGTTTAGAAGTCTTTTTAATAGTTATTAGGCTACAGTCAGGAGAAGAGCTTCACAATCATGAGCAAGAGCTGGAAGAAATCGTAAAAGCAGTGAAGCAGAAGGAAAGAAGGTACAAGAATAATGAGACTAGGTCGCCAGAAGGGCAGAATGTGCAGAAAATTCACGCTAAATTGATTGAATTACGCAATGGAAACGTTGGAATACCGCAATAATATTGAGTAAGATAAAAATATTCGAAGTAGATTCACTATGATCGATGTATAGGAATAACTAATGAAGAGATAGAAGGCAGGTAAAATAAGATGGATGAGAGAATGAGAGACAACATGAGGGTGGCCAACCTAATGGTAAAATGTTCAGGAAAATGATGGTAAATTGAGCAAATCATGCGAAGGAGCTGTTGGACGGAGGCACGGCCCAGTCCGGGAAGGTGTTCAGGTCAAACATGGCCACCCCGAGCGTGTTGATCATCAGCGTCGACACCAGCACGCAGATGACGTTCATCACCACGCCTGCCTTGAGCTGGAGCCGGACAGCGGCACACAAATTTAGGTTAAAAACTGGAAATTTACCTGCAATCTAGACTACCAAACACCACGCTGGTGATCTTCAGCTGCGGGTGGGCATCAGTTCAGAAATCTAAGGAAAAAAATGGAAATTTGCGTGCACTTTCTTATGAATAGTTCACGTATCGAATTTGGGAGACGCGTAGTAAAATATTAATTCTGTGATAATTCGCGTGAAGTAGTTTGCGACAAGCGCTTGGGATGACGGATCAATAATGAGAAAGGGAGATATGTACCTGCTATTAATTAGAAAGCATGACACAGTGAGTAAGAGTTAAGTTTAACGTTAATGCTGTGGATTTTTACAAGAAAAAACACCAAAACTTGGTATGCATGACAGTAGACATTACTTGTCCTTCAAACAAATCTATTTCTTCCTTAAAAAAACAGAAACTTTACTCAGAGCTATAATGCAGTTTCTTCGCTCATAACATCACCTACCACTCCACCACTCACCCTTCCATCACCCACCACTCACCATTTACCTCTCACTGCTCATCACTCACAACTCATCACTCACAGCTCATCACTCACAACTCACCATTCACTATTCACCATTTACTATCCACTATTCACCCCTCACCACTGCACCACCCCATCACCCACCACTCGCCATTTACCATTCACTGCTCATCACTCACAACTCACCTTTCACTATTCACCATTTACTATTCACTATTCACCATTTACTATTCACCATTCACCCCTCACCCCTCACCACTGCACCACCCCACCACCCACCATGGTGACGGCCTTCATGTTAGCAGCCCCGAAGACGATGGCGTTGGGAGGAGTGGCCACGGGCAACATGAAGGCGTACGAGCACGCTAGGGCGGGGGGTAACATCAGGTACACGGGGTTCACCTTGATGCCCAAGCTCTGAGGGAGAAATGGAATCACTTATTAAAGGTCAACCCTTTTTAGAACATAGGGCAATCACGTGGGGCAAGTTCGTCCACTGTAGCGTTTCCGTAAACATTATGAAAGATTATGCCGAGTGACCCAAAAGTAATCGAACCATGCGTTGATGAGCTAATAGGATACCAAGTTATATCGTGTCCGATTAAAATATGCTATCCTGATTAAAAGGGTCAGTTACTTCTGGACCACCCTGTAGCTACAACCCGAAGCCGCATAGGCAGTCGTCCCCCGCATGAAGCGCTAAATCGGTTCCAGCAAACAACCGCTCCACCGTCGTCCCCCGGATAGAGCAGTGTCAACTAGAGCAACCATCAAATAGCAGGGAAAATACTTGTGTCTTAAAAAACAAATAAAGCGTGTTAGAAAAGACAAATAAGAAGATAGAACATTGTTTACTTGAACCGATCTAGTGGGAATGACTACATCCTCTTTTCTCTTCTATTTGTATGGAAAAGAATGTATCTTCAAAATGTTACGGGACCACAGACCGTTTGGACGAGCCCTGTTAAGGTTGAAGAGGAGTCTCCAATTTGGTAATGACGATCTGGAGCTAGTAGAGAAGCTATCTTCCTCCCAATCAAAAAATTAGTGTGTATAAGAGTAAAATTGAACTTACAACAAATCGTAACCGACCCACCTCAGTGATTAACTTACAGTCAAATGCCCAACCAATATCTACGTCATCAAATAGTGTCAGCCCACACATGCATTGTCGACCTCTACAACACAACATGGCACATGAAAGAATGTTGATGTTGCAGTCGCAACCAGTGTTTAGAGTTAACGTTGGTCATTGAATGCAAATAGTTGCTGCAGCTTCAGCTGCTGCTGAGTATTCACTTATAGTGGCAGAACTCCATGAGGTCCTTGTTAGACTTAATGAAGAACTTGGGCGATGCCGAAAAGACTTGAGACTAATCAACAACGAAAACGATCTAGTCTCTCTTGACGTAAACAAGAAGGGAAAACCGTCACTGTTTATTCTAACCTCGCTTTTCAGAGTCAAACGTCTCAGGAACTAATTGTAGGTAGTAGTTGAAATTAATCCCGGTAAGAAGTGTGGATTGAAATTATTCGCGATGAAAAGTCATCGGAAATACTCGTGCAAACTCACTAAGTCTTTTAGGACAGGCATGATGATGGACGCGGTTGCGGTGTTGGAGGCCGCCTCTGTCAACATGGCCGTTAAGAGGGTGATGATGAAGACAATGGCCTCCTTGGGCAAAACTGCGAGAACTTCCAGCTGATCTCCAATGAGACGTGACATGTTGGACTTATCAGCAGCCTCTGCCATTGCAAACCCGCCCCCCAGCAGGAGTACAATGCCCCACGGAAGCTTGTCCCTCACGGCTTCCCATGTTAAGCATCGCTCATCAGAAGACGATGACGAGGTCTTGATACTGTTGCTACTCTCCAGTCCTGGAAGCTCTGAGGATGACACGGAGCACAATAAGCATGGAAAACAAGCAGGTTGAAAGTTGGACAAAAAGATGCTGGAATGTGCCTCCACAAGCAGATAAAATGTTACTCACGTAAGTAGAATGTGAAAGCCTCAGAGCTTTTCAATATAGAATTAGAAGATTTGATGAGGGAAACTTGATTGTAGATAAAGTCTTTTTTATTCAGTTTTGAGGTTTTCTAGATATACGCTTAAACATACATAGACCATCAAAAAAGTATGAATTTACAGTTGAAACTTTATCTACATGAGATGCACTGATAGATATCGAATGTAAGTAGCAAAATTTGCAAGTTTAAATGGGTAATATATTAGTCAGATTGTCCAGAA
This sequence comes from Orchestia grillus, assembly GCA_014899125.1. Lineage (NCBI taxonomy): Eukaryota > Metazoa > Arthropoda > Malacostraca > Amphipoda > Talitridae > Orchestia > Orchestia grillus. The sequence continues at coordinate 3,568 of VOMN01082303.1, read as the reverse complement.
TGGAAATATAAAATTCCCGAACGTTTCAAAATAAAATCAGAAGTTCAGAAATTGTTCCCAGTGTGGCTACAGACCTGTAGACTATTCACACCCTTTGCTTTGCATTTTTTCCTTTTTGGGTGTTGTCTTGAAAATTCGATCAGCTGTAAAACAGCCTGCATCAATTTAAGCGTTGCTTTAATTAAATCGCATGCCTAGAAAATGAATTGTCACACTCTCATATTTTTCCGTTGCACGTTGAAGCTCTCCTATGAACCTTGTTAAGATCCAACAATGCAAAATATAATTTTTCGTCATTGTTCGAGTGGACTTACCTTTTGACTGTATTACTCTGCCAAAAATACTCGCGACATAGAAACATTTCAAAACTTTCATGGATGTCACAACTCACCCTCCGCTCGAGCCGTCCCTCTGAAGCACTGCGGTCGCTTCGGCAGGACGAACAGGAGGAACACGATCAACATCACAGGCGTCGCGTCATCCACATGACTGTGAACAGACAGCAGCATGTATGTTGTCAACGCATTGGTTGGGCATACTTTGTTTTCTTGTTCATTTTTAAAACCCAAACATGAATTTTCATCGGCTTCATGTACTCACTTTGAGAGAATTAGTCATAACATACAAGCCATATCGTACACATCTACAGCTATATTTTGCACAGAGTCATCATTGTTACTTTAAATAAACTTAAAAGGTCATCACCAAGTTTCGACCTTTCATTAATTTGTACTTTGAAAGGGTGCTATAAATACCTACCAGGACCGTTTGGTTCGAGGTGCACTGAAATACAATTCCGATCTCCTCATTCTCCTGAGACATGGTAACTACCTTTCAACTCCATTCATAAATATAAGGCACGCACAGACCTACTTACAAGCCTTGTAAAATTATAAGGCTCATAAGTAATCTGGCTTAACGAGAAAACAATAAAAATATCCCTTATTAGAGACATTTCAGTTTGCAAAGTTCGTCTTCCCTAATTTCAAATTGAGAAGGCGTACGTCACTCCACACCGCCGTGTCAGTCCACACGGGTACACACTGCGCACTTCACCGTCAGAGACTCTAGTACTAGGTACGAACGAAAATCATACCTTTAGGCTCACACCAAATATGACATGTATGCAGAAGTTTTCTTCAAAGATTTGTGTCGTTGAGAGGATTCCTGCTGAGGTTAAATTGATGACGATTTGCATTGTAATCTTTTGGGCTCCCAAATAAAGCGAGATCTCACATGCCAGGGAATAACTCCTCGAAGACATCCGCCCAGCCCATCATGAAGCCCGGTGACCTGAAGAGCCACAGCAGCACCAGCAGCACGAACAGCACCAGCACGATGACTTCGTGGACGCTCATGGTGCCGAGCTCCCGGTACTTCTTACGCAGCACTCGAGCGACGGCAACTTCCCTCTCCTTGTCGCTTTTGAGCATGGTGCCTCTGGAACCGTGAAGAATGAACAGTGAAGCAAGCTACAACTTTGTAATTTTAAGACTCATGCTCTTGAACGCACAAAAAATTCCCTCTCTCGCAATAAATTTTTAGTTTATTTAAAAATGTATCACTTGGAATATTCATACTCCATAGAGTAGATACACAATCAGGGAGGAATACAGATAGTGCAGTAGATACTCGGAGTATACAGAGTATACGTAGTGTAGCGACACTATCTTTATAAAAAATACAGGCAGAGAGGTACACTGGCTCACTGAAGTTCTTAAAAGTGCAGAACGATATGCTTCGGTCAGGGAGAAGTTTGATGCCTCGGGGTCACAGCGCTCATGTGATGTAGTGCGCGCGCACCCACAGCGGTTGTAAGCCACCAACATAGGCGTCTGGTCGGAGCCTTGTTCTTTGACCTGTTGCCAGATCCTTGTTTTTAATTTCCGCAATAAAAATGCGTTTTTTATTATTTTAAAGCAATAAAAATTGCGTTTTTAACGATTTGGCTGCAGGTGGGGGGCTTTAATAAAAAAAATATACAACAGCGTTGATGTGCGCAGAGGCACCTAAAAGAAGCGGTTCCAGTCGCCAGGAGGTGGCGTGTAGACTCACCTCACGCCCACGAAGAGCAGATGCAGCCAGCACCACGCCAGGGCCACGCACAGCAGCATGCCAGGCACGTTGTACGCCAGCCATGTGGCGAAATTAACCGTGTTCGCTCCAGGGAAAGCCCTGTAAATTGGTTCTTTAATTACTGTCATTGTTAGTCATGATGCGAGCGCAACTTGAGCATGCGCGTGTTTGCATGTACTTGTATTCAATGAAATACCGCTGACATCATATTTTGTCGCAGGGATTTTGAAAAAATGCAAAGATCCTTCATGAGTATGATTTAGTTACAAGCCTTTGTTATGCAACAGCCTTATATTTAAATTCAGTTCCCTCAGCGGCTGGCTGCAATGTTTTTTTCAGACTCATTGAAATTCCTGGAACGTTTAGTGACGATGGTGAGCTTTTATTAGTACTTGTACTTCTACTTAGAGATGTTTCTTAGATAGAACAATAGAGAGGATAGCTGTTACCTGTAACTATATCATGGACTAGTGAAATTATGTGATCAGGCTTATACTTCGGAAATAAATTTACAGTGGAAGTACACGGAACAGCTTGGAGCTTCAATAGAGTCCTCCTGAATGTTTACCTCGCCGACGCAAGTTTCCCATCACCATTCCATGACTGTTCTCATGGCGGGGTCAATACCAAGTAGACACCTGGTTTTCCTTACGTGTCCGTGATGGCTTTAGAGGTTGGGCCCGGTACCTTAGTGGAAACCGGTTCTCTGCCACCTGTCCGTGATGGCCATCACGGCATAATTGGATCCGGTGCCTGTTTCTCCTCACCTGTCCATGACCTATTTCTCCCCACCTGTCCATGACCTATTTCNCCATGACCTATTTCTCTCACCTGTCCATGACCTATTTCTCTCACCTGTCCATGACGGCCTTCACGACCAGGTTGGGCCCGGTGCCGGTGAGGGCCCCAGTGCCCCCCAGGTTCGCTGAGTAGGCCGTGGCCAGGTAACACATATCCCTCAGCCTCTCGCACTCCTTGTTGGGGGGCGGCGCGAAGAGCACCGTCTCGTCATCTTCACCTTCAGGAGCTTTGATGTCTTCGTAGCACGAGGAGGACTTCGGCGTTGATGGGTAGCCGCGGGCTCCACCGTTGCTGTACTTCTCGCCACCGCTACTACCACTATTTGGTGAGGCACAAAATTGACTTCAAAGAGTAGGACAACGATTTGGGACGGCGATATGATAATAGAAGTGAATAATGTCCGTTGGTAGGAGAATTACTTGATAAGGGCGCTCTGAAAGCATGGGAGGTCATTGTATAACTGCACGAGACATATTAGTTTACAGGCTGCCTCTCTCCATGGTCACCACTCAAGCGCCTGGCATGATATCCACTCGGTTTGTGTAGTCGACAGTGACCGTGTGAACGCAAGCGACAACTACGGCGGCAACATATGTTGACAGTCATTGTCAACGGCTTCTAAAAACTAAATCTCCTCCTTAATTAGCGCAGTAGTTAATATATTCAAAAATTCCTCCCTCCCTTCCCCCCC
>VOMN01082299.1:0-34569 GCA_014899125.1 Orchestia grillus | reverse complement strand
CCGCAGTAATAGTCGCAGCTTGCTGATCAAATTTATACAGACGCGTGTGCTTTATAACACGAATGTGGCACCTGGCGACGCTAGTCTCCAAAGTAACAAAAAGGCACCTCATCCTCCGTGAGTGAACGGTTCGAAGTTGGATACTTCAGGTAGACCATGTACTTCAAGGGAGATTTGCTTCTTGTTTTTTTAATTCTACACTTCACGTTAGCGAGGAGATTTTAAAACTTAAGTCAGCAGGGAATATTGTATAGTCGAATTCGTTGTTATATCACAGCTTGGAATGATATGAGCACCTTGTTTCTGTAATTATTCTAAAAGATCTTTTTGGGGAGTACGATACAAGTGTTGCCCTTTTCGATGGAGGAGCCCCAGCACAGGCATTCTACCCCAGAGAGCCTGATTGAGCGGCGCTCAGCTACAAGTTTAGTGCATCAGATGATATTATTTGAGGAAAATATGTACAACTGGCTATCGCATGGTATATTTTTCTTTTCTACGTAGCCCGTAAAGTTTCGCCAACTACTGAGAATGTCGCTGTTTATTGCTCGTTAGTGGGCCATGTCTGTGACAAAGCCGTGCCAGGGCCCTGAGTGAACAAGGTTTACTTTTCAGTCACTCGTTCCATTGTAAATTAAATAGGGATTTTTCACGGCAGTTGAATAGCGCTTAACACTTTGGAAAGAAATTCGCTTTATTTGATGCTGGAACTCAGAAGGAGATGAAGAAGTTCATTGCTGCAGTCGTAGTTAAAGTATATTATGGGATAAAAGGCATAAATAAACAGCACATATTGTACATATGAAGTTTTTTGAGGACATACGAAATCTTTGTATTTTTTATTTGAATGGAACTTAATTTTGTGAAAAATGTCGTTCAACGTGATATTAAGATTTTTAATAGAGCTAATAATATTATATACGCTAATTTAAGTATTACTGCTACCGAGAAGCAAACTGGCACTATTCGCTCGACATGAACGTGATAAGTTTGACTTCGAAAATATCAGCTCAAGACTAGCATGAATGACGACGTTAGTACTCACTCGGCCCTGGTAAGTGCACGTTCCTTCACAATCTGTAATATGTATATATACACTTAATTAAAATCCTAATTAATTTCATGTCACACTATAAGGGCAAAATTGATAAATCATAGGTAACGCATATGTGAGCATTAGGTTCACGCTGCTCCCACATACAGCGCACAATTCTATGTCACAAGCACACAGCCCACTTATACATTGAAAGTAGGAAATACTTCATGTTAGGCATGTGTTCTATTAAGTATGAAGGATTTTGGCATCATTAAAATAATAGGTGTACACAATCCCCATGAAATAAATTACAAATATCTCATGTTATGTACATACTACCCCAGACAATACCTTAAATAATTCTAGGAACAAATTCAGTCTTAATAGTTTCTGTAAGTTCTACCCACAAATGCACTATGGATTTTGCAATAAATAAGTAGTTATATTATACTCGTATCTACATCGATATCGTAGTAAATTATGATAGACATTTTACCTCGTATATGCATTTGTAGTTCAATTAATATTCAAAAAGAAATTCATTCATGAAATTTTGCTTTCTGTTGAATTTACATTACAGTTTTTGCGTCACACTTCGATAATTTACCGACTTTAACAATTTATCTCACTTCAACCATTCCCCCACTTTACATATTTACTCCACTTTAACCATCCCCCCATTTCAACATTATGCTGCAACCCCAGAAAGTCACTGTACTTCTATGCGATTTTACACCAATTCTATAATTAAACTCTGTTCATAAGTTACCCTTACATATTCCGACTGATCACCACAGCCCCGTTTTCGCAGCTCCTGCTCAGTCGGCACGCCCACCCTATTCGCCGTCGATCATCTGAGCGCACTGAAATAAAGATTACAGTCTATGATCATCACATGAAGATAGAAAATGAATTGCGCAGGTCTATTAAAGGTATAGTTCCTATCATTTGCACTTGGCAACAAAATAGGCAATGTGTTCAGTACATATCCCGATATGCGTTCTAAATTTAAACAAGTGTTTCAAATTTCAATTAACCGAAAAACTCCGCAAAAGATGATACGAGGGTTAATAAAACAGTCATATATTTTTTAAAAAGAGTATCCTTAAAAACAAATTTGCACTGTTCGCATGAACTTGCAGGTTGAGCTTCACGGTATCATGGTTTTTGAATATCTTTTCTAATCCACCTATATCACATGTTATTCCCAACAATATATCCTTATTCAGATGTCACATGTTCTGCAGAAAAGTAATTTCCATTGTGTTGTAGCCTATTTAATTTGACGTTGTGCTAAAAGCACATTGCTATTTATTTTCGACCAAGAGAGCCTTTTTCTAAATACTTCCAGTGTAATTACAAAACACAATTCTCAAAAAGAACTCATCAAAAGGTTCCAATAAAAAAATTTAAATCTGTGTGCTGTACAAAACTAGCGCAGCAGTGAGAAAGTAACTTTGAGTAAAATTGCAAAATAAGTACAGCTTTGTATAAGGATGCATTATGTGTGCATAGATCAATTACACAAAAGCAACACTACCCAGTGAACCTCAGCTAACGTGATGTTATGATAGTTATGGCTATAAAAAGCAACGTATATACTTGGAAGATATTATAGAACTATGTATGTATTCTTTATCTACGTATATATCTACACCATATTGATTGATTCAACATCTACTCATACTTCTTATCATCTATATGTCAACTACCCATACCTCGAGTTCGAAGCTGAGGTGTACCGAACTCACCAAAGTATAAAAGTAAATGCATTTGAACAGATGTTTGAACAAGCTATTGAAATTTGCATGCAATAATATCACGTAATGGCAATGTTATGCTCCTCTTGCATGATAGTAACGCTCACCTATTTTGCCGTTATCTCTGCTCCTGACGACGCAGCACTGCCGTTATCTCTGCCCTGACGACGCAGCACTGCCGTTATTTCTGCCCCTGACGACGCAGCACAACCGTCATCTAAGCCCCTGACGACGCAGCACTCACCACACTGCAGGTCTCGCCACACGCCTGCGCAGCTGCAGCTGCCACCATCACCAGACACAGGAAGGCTAATTTCATCATCTTGTTGCGGACACTTTCCTGCAAGATGGTCACGTGAATCTCCTTTCGTACAGCATAGTCCATTATAGCCCAGTCTGTGCCAAGGCTCTAATTTCATTTTATCAGAAGAAAAATGGGCCAAGGCTCTAATTTCATTTTATCAGAAGAAAAATAGGCCAAGGCTCTAATTTCACAGTCAAAATCCAAATTTCACAGTCAAAATCCAAATTTCACAATTAAAATTCAAATTTCACAATCAAAATCCAAATTTCACAATCAAAATCCAAATTTCACAATTAAATTTTCCTAAATTTTCCTAAATTTTCCCACCAAAACGTATCGTCACTAAGTGGAAATAACGATCATGAAACGTTACTAGAGCAATTCGCCGTCAAAGATAGTTCGACATATCTACTACGTGAAAACGTCGCTTTGGGAAGTTATAATGGTCGTCTTTCGTCCTCGTGAGCGACTTCTTGTCATGAAAATAGTTGTTTTAATATCACAACGGAATGTTAAATATAAATTGAATTTGAAAGACGGAGTGAAATTGTTATCCTTTATCAACCGTAAATTGGTCTTTCAGTCCAGTTTCAAACAGGTGCTGTTAATTGATTCGAATAAAGTTAAAATCATTCTCATTGTAAAAAGAATTCGATTGCTAAAGGGTTAAGCAAAATAGAATTTCCGTTACAGGAATCAGAATTTACATTTGTTAAAAGTCAATGAATGCAAGCAAACCGAAATAAATAAAAATTTTAATAAATTTATCTTATCCTACGAATTATTAAAAAAAGCTGAAGTCGAGAGATGTCCTGATAAATCACAAACTCAAAATTTCCTCTAAATAACAGCAATTTGTTCTGTTGAAACACTCAAACTTCGTAGTATTAAGTAAGCAGGTAAACTGCATCCTCATTTACCTTAACTGCTATTAATGTTCACCTAATTAACTGAAAATATTCGTTTAGTTGAATGAAGCTCGCATGCGTCAGCAGTCATTCGAAAACTCGGGACTTCTAAAAGAGAGGTGAAGTAATTCAGCAGTTTGTTCATCTCATCTGCTGCTGGGGCTCGTCCAGAACGGGCGTACCAATGCCTAGAATATTATTCATCCCCTTTAATTTTGCAAGGAATAAAATATGGCTGTCATGAAGCGGTAGTGCTCTGCTGTCACGTTAAAGGCTCTTTAAGAAAGATAATGACGGTAAGCTTGAAAAATAAATACACCAAAGAAATCTGTTACAAATGTTTACTCTGTGACTTATATTACCTGTGAATTATTCTATGGAGTCCATTCCGTATGAGATATTGGATGACCTATAGCACTAACGAATCAATGACTTTTTTCACGCGTACAAAAATGGATGTCATCCAGCTGTTGTCGACAAGTCAATGTAATTTATCCCTGATTTACTAATGAATGGTTTTTATTACTTAAAATCAGTTGATTCATCATACACAACTTACCTACCGACTTCTAACACTGATCAAACTATTTCCCCTCACAAGGAGAGGGTGGTCGAGGGCTTACAGCTCTGCCGAGAAATGGAAAAAAGATATCAATTGAAGCCTTAACATGCAACGTATTAAACGTACATAAATATTGGACTAGCCCTTGTACTAGCACTTCTACTAGCACTAGCAGCAGAACAAGCATTTACCTTCGTTGATACTCGTCAGGAGGCAGCTATAATTTATCTCTCAGCCTTCGATTTGGACTCGGCAATCACAGAACACAATGGGGTCGACTGGTTCGAGGGTAAAGATAAATGACGATGCTGATTAAAATGTATGAAGTTCTGTTTTCCGGGTTTGTTCTTTGGGTCACTTCGTAATATTTTTAATTCCAATATAAAAAGATTGACAGCAAACCGAAGTGGAACTGTCACAACAGAGGAAGAAGGATCGTCATTATGTTGAAATCAGAACATCGTCCTAAATATTTACGAAGGGTTTTCTAAATCAAATAAGTTAGGACAGAAACTACTGTCATTTTAGTATACCAAGATAATACAAAATATGTGACGTAAATAAAAAATTATTTTGCCAAACTTAAAAACCATAAGTGATAAACTCGTGTCAACGCACAAACAATTCTAAAGTAAAAAATTTACCCACTAAGTTTACTCGAATTAAGTGTACATGTACTCCTATTTGAATTCGGCAATATTTGTTTATACAAGGTGTCTCAAAAAAGTTAACCCAATTTCAAATAACTATAACCCAAAAGCTATTGAAATTACGTAACTGGCCAGCATCTTGACAGCGCTTCATTTCATCGGCAGCCTTAAAGGTGCTCCATATTTCGCAGTGTGTCCAACCTTAAAGGTGCACCGTATTTCGCCGTGTGTCCAGCCTTAAAAGGTGCACCGTGGTTCGCCGTGTGTCCAGCCTTAAAAGGTTCACCGTGTTTCGCCGTGTGTCCAGCCTTAAAGGTGCACCGTGTTTCGCCGTGTGTCCAGCCTTAACAGGTGCACCGTGTTTCGCCGTGTGTCCAGCCTTAAAAGGTGCACCGCATTTCGCCGCGTGTCCAGCCTTAAAGGTGCACCATATTTCGCCTTGTGTCCATTACGTCATTTGCGATCTTTCATTTTAGCAACGGGTCTGTTCCCTCAAACTCGGCCTCATTTACATGTCCATGCGAATATTAATGCAATTTTTCAAGGGATACCTCAAATTACGACCTAAACTTTTTACGTATAACCTTTTACAGACCAAGCTATTTCAGCTGTAAGGCTGCATCTATCTTTTTACGAAAAACTAATAAGCATCTGTCTATATGGAATTTGATATCTATGGCGTTTTGGTCGTTGAAGAAATAAATGATTATGGTTAAAACCTCGTATGTCAGTATACTTTCACAATTGGCCATTTTCATAGCATTTGTTACTCGTCTATATCAGAAGTTACTGGCCGTACCGTACAGTAAATGAAATAATTGGAGTTTTAAAAATTTTCGAATAATTTTCTCCGTGATGTTGAAAAAAAATTGGATTAATAATTTATACAATACAACGTGCAACACCCGTAGCAAAGCTTCTCAGTATCGTAATGTTAAAAATACATCCTCTTCCATCTAAAATAAAAGAGCATTCACCTCCGACATATTTTGTCAATATTATTTGATTGACACCACTGGCATGACAACAGACCATGTTCTGAGCTCATGCATAACAGCACGTTTGAAAACAATGGCCGTTCTAAAATAATAAATGGGAAAGTTTTCATTACAAAACACTGTTTCAAGTTTAGGCATCAACATCTGTGATCGAGTACTTCTGAATGCATTGTCAGAGGACGAACCGTAACTTCCGTTGACGACCAGCCTGTATTGAGGACACATGTGATGCTTCTAAGCTTCTACTCTCTCGCGAGCTGCACACGGTAGGAACAGAACATAAACAGAATAATTTACATCCTATTTTGGATGAAAGAAATCTAAAGCATAGGTTCGTTTAAGGTTGCTTGTTAGTATTTTGTCTTTGCCTCTATTTTGCATCAGGATTTTTATCACCGTTAAAAACTTCGACAAAAATTCATGACTTCCGGCTCAGAAATTTCTCGTGCGTAGTTCACCCAGCTGCACAACGTGAGATACAAGCGGCACTTGCAGGTGTACAGGTACTGGCCAATGATGTCCAAGTGATGTTGTCCACTTGCATGTGTACAGGTACTGGCCAAGGATGTCCAAGTGATGTTGTCCACTTGCAGGTGTACAGGTACTGGCCAATGATGTCCAAGTGATCAGTGATGAGGCACATGAGCCTGCCGGACCAGGAGTCCTCATTAAACTGAAAGAAAAATAAGTGATCAGTGGACGGTCATCCCCCGCATAGAGCGCTACATCGGTTAGAGCAAACAACCGCTCTACAGTCGTTCTATGCATAGAACAGTATCGACTGAAACAAACATCAAATACCAAAGATATTATTTGTGTCATAAGAAGCTAATAGAATGTGTTATGGGTTACAAATAGGAAGATAGAAAGATAGTTTGGGAAAACCGATCTAACGCGCCATGAAAAGAACAACTGAATAGAGGATTCCATAAGAAGCGACGAATTGGAAATTTCGGGGAGAGCATAAGTGTGTGCAGACTCAATGTAGGTTGGCATGTGGCTAATATTGCATTCTATCGCTAATCCAGAGACATGATTCATTGGGTATAAATTATGGATCGCCATGTTTGTAAGCGTTTTTTTCATAAAATTTGCCTTTCAACATCCGGGAGCGTTATTGAATAGCCTATACCTTCTTCTGCGTTCCATCATTCACGACACTTATGATACTGCCCAAGTTTGCTTCCATCTTACCCAAACCATTGACATGGGGCACGCAAATGGTTTCTTGTACCTTGATCCCAGTCAAAAAATTATGGCTCGAATCGTCAGTAATTTTAGGCGCCTACCGAATACTTTTGGAAATTATAGTAGCCTCTCCATATTTTTAAAGTAGATTTTCCACGCATTTTGGTTTCCAAACCACTCATGATATGGTGAGTGGAAGAACATAGTAGACTAGCGCCTCATTACGCCTTAAAAAAAAAAAATTCGCCTGTTGTCGAGGTCCTATGGAGCCTTACTTTGTCTCGAAGGAATGCACAACTCATGGCATGATGCACGCACACCTACTAGCACGCATATATAGTATGCATATTTATAAGCATATGAAAATGACATGGTGTGTTGTATATTCATGTATTTATATGCATAAATATGAATATGTAAGTGCAAAGCCTGTGCCAAGCTAATGCGCACGAGCTTTTTTTTGTCTAAGAATCAAATTATTCAGTTTGAAAATTAAAATTAGGTAGAAATATTGGCAATACTGATAGGCGCATATGTGAAAGTTTTGTATCGGTCTTTTACCAACAAAAAGAATCCTTTTTTATGCGTGACAATGACCCGTTTTATTCTGTAACGGCTACAGTAGAATATTTGAAGACTCTTTACCTTCAACTCGCAACTTAATTTCTAACCGTAACATAGACTCCAAAGTCACGGTCTGTCGTTCCCTAGCCAACGCGCGCAATTTCACTGCTCATTTACCCTGGCATATATATAGTGCACGTCTGTAATGCAGATGGACACGGATCATATATGCGTATATAAAGAACATTCATTTGGAGAATTCCCTGCTACGTTGTAAGCTGCTAGGAGGCGTACAGGACACAAATTATCGAAAAAACACAAACATTCTGCTCACAAATCTTCTGAGCTAAGAATCGTAAGTCAGCGTGAAAAGGAATGGCAAACTTGCCAAAAAATATCCTCAGATTCGGAAATGCAGGGTGTCTCAAAAAAAGTTAACCCAATTTCAAATAACAATAACTCAAAAACTCTTGAAATTACAAAAATTTGGAAAGTTGCACAATGTTCATCAAATATTCTGCAGCTATGTGGAGATATTAAGGAAAATAAATTTGAGCGTATTTTTTCAAGACTATTTTTAGAAACTAGCAGCGAAAACCTGTTTGCGCAAGCTAGTTCAAACTAGCACCTTCGTAGGTTGAAATCTGTTTAGTTCAAGCTTTCAGACGTGCTAACAAGTATGAAGTAATGCATAAAAATTTTTAAAATGACTATAAATTAACTACAATAACAAAATTTAAATATAGCCTAACATTTTCCTGGGAAATTTATTGAAACAAATCTCTTGGTGACTATTATACTCTTAGATAATCATTTACAGTTTGTATTCATGTATTCATCTCAGAGATCAGATGTACGTGTTCGATTTTCAAAGTTTCCAGTGAAAATATATCCTTTGCACGACACCGCCCGAGCTTCTCTGGAATCCTTCTACGCGATAGATTTTGGATATGCTGCTGAGTAGCCGCTTTAGTTTTGTTGTTCAACACCTAATGTGTAGAAGAAATGAAGTTAAATTAGGTTGAGTACCTGTTCTTCTCATAAAAAATTTTGAATAAAAATTTATTTCAGTAATCAAATGAAACCAAATATTTCACAGAAGAACAAATATTTTATTAATAACAGGCCTTTCAAATGACAAGTATCCTTAGCCTTAGGAAACATTATCGAAAAAATTGGGGGGCGGGGGAAATCCACCTGTTATCATGGAAATTTGAAATTAATCGGACGTAACGTTCATTATGTTAGGCAAAACTTATATTAAGACGCGTAAAACTTGTATTTAACCAAATTATTTCAGTAGCCCATGCTGTGTACCTCCAGTACACGAGATTACAGATGCTGAACTTAGCCAAGTGACTAAAATTTACGTAGATATCACTCACTTTCTCCCGTCTACTTCAAACTCATACTATTGAGCAAAATTATGAAATTAATATTCTTATGTCTTGGCATGAAGTCTAAGTATTAAAGCGTATTGCCCAGGCGTAGGTGCCTTCGTGAAAGTTCAACATCCAAAGGCTCAAAAATATGTCGACAATCCTGAGCTTGTTGACTTTCGCCCGAACGCCGCGGCATCGGTGCTTGCGGGGGTTTTCTTGGCAACTGTGTGGGACTTCAGCTAATGGATTGGAGAGCGAGTGCCACGTCACAGTTCTTCGATTTTGTCCTATACATAATTCAAACCATGTTGACGTGTCAGCCTGCGACATTAGATTATATTTATATACATAGGCTGGGGTTTCATCAATGACAGTATGCGATTCCTCAAATTTGAATCCTTTTTGTCAATGTAAATCCTTTGGAACGTATTTTTCTTGGTTCGTAATTTAGACTGAAGTCACCCTTCTTGAAACGTGCAAACCATCTTCTACAAGTCTTTTCATTCACCCTATCATTTCCATAAGTGTCTTTGACCGAACTAGGCGCTAAAATTGCTGTACTGCCCTTTTGAAATCCATGCAGTCAAATATGCCTAATGTGTGTTCATTACTTGAAGTGTACATTTCGGTCAATATCAGTTAATAAGCTAATAGCGAAAATATTATTTTAGGGATTTAGATGAATATGCATATGTCAATTATAAGTTAAATTGATGTAATGATGCCCTACAATAAATGACAAAATGATGCCTTTCCCTGGTGCAAGGCCTTGGACAAGCATTTCGAAAATCTTGTGAACACAGTGTTCAGACTACTGTATATTACCTGAATTGTGTACAAACATATCATTGGACGGATAGGTGGAGAAACATGGCTACAGTTACAGCATAGATTATCTTCCGTATATTCAGCCACCCGATTTGTTGAGTCACTGTTTATACCTGTCTGTATAAATCTCACAGGGCCAATACCAGATAATGAATGCATCGCCTAAATGTCTGAGGGCTGTTGTGTCGGTGTTCGGTAGCTGACAAGCGTTGCCACCGAAAGGAAGACACGGTCGCAACTGCAGTAGCAGTGCAACGATGTATGTGCACAGGGCTAATAATAAGGTTTCATAAAGAGATAGCTAAATGCTCCAGACTTATTCTTTACTATTTTGTACTCGTAATAAAAACGTGGGTCGTTAAAATAACTCGCTCGAATGAACTGCCTTTTTAATTCAGTCAATTGTGGTGCAGTCACATGAAAAGTCAAGAAAAGGACAATGAAAGACAAACTTGTTCTTAAAAATTTTATAACTCAGGATAATCAGTGTTACCTTTAGTTTAAATTGTCTCTAAATTTTATAGAACATGAAACAACCAATTCTTCTATAAATCCTTGCATGAATTTATAGTTCAAGATATTTTTTAACCTCTAGATGTATGTCATCCATATACTGGTCATACTTCTTAATTATTAACTACAGCACCTGTACCACCCTCACCACCATTTCCACCTTCACCACCATTTGCTGCATCACCACCATTACCACTACCAGGACCATTACCACCACCGCCACTGCTTGAACCACCATAGCTATTTCCACTTCCATAACCACCGGCTCCACCCGCCCCACCAGAGCCAGCTGCACTACCTGTGCCACCTCCATTAATTTCAATACCTCCACCAACTCCAACACTTCCTAAAATGCCGGGGCCGACATTCCCGGGGAACTGTCCCCCAGATCCTCCATAGGGGAAACTTCCAGAAGATCCACTCGGGTATCCTCCAGGAGATCCACTCGGGAAGCCTCCCTGGGTGCCGTAGCCGCTCAGGCAGCAGTGGCAGCAGCTGGTGATGACACACGGCGCCTTCCGTTCCGTAAATTCAGGATAAAAAGGGAAGTGGTTGCACGCAGGGCTCAGCCTTCCTTGCTGCAAAGGAAACGCGAGTTGTTTCAAGAAGAACATGTGCTCCCATTGATACTGATGCTTAAAATTGCATGATAATTTGTGTACTAAATTCTTATAGGAAAATTTTGGAAATTCTATACAAAACAAGCCTAAGAAAATTCGTGGAGCATTTTACGTCTATTTCAGTGACGCTAGAAGGGAACGAACGCCTTACGATGAAGGTAAAAAAATTTAGTGGCGTAACTTGCTTTTCTAGGAATAAAAATCACTTGATTGTGCGTCGATTAGAGTTAAAAATGCGGTGAAAACGTTGCATTTCGCCTAAAAATATTGAATTACAATAATTAAAGCAGAATATGAGCGTACTTGAACACTATATGGCGTCGCAAAAATGATTACCACAATATAACTGAAATAAAAATATTTATTGAACGTCGTGCAATGAAATATCTTGAAAATAGGAAGTAAACAAGAACGTATATATTTTTTATGAACACCATAAACAAGTTATACGATATTTCATGAGCACTCAAGAACGACGTAGCTGCGGTTAAAAACCTTTGGCAACCTTCCTAAATTGATATGCTTCGTTGAAAAATTAGTTTAGTTGAAATACTTGGATTTTATCTGCGCAAGGCCGTAAGGCTAGGAAGCCACGCTTGACATATCTCATTCTACCCTGAAGAGAAAGTGATTTGTTATAAACACTTAAAGTTTTCTTTCGAAAAAATAATTAAAATATTAGATTTCAACCATGATTCCTAATGTCCCATTCGATCCTGCATCCATTCAGGTCCCATCTTGTACAATTTTATGCATGTCCCATTTGATCCTGAATCCATTCAGGTCCCATCTTGTACTATTTTATACATGTCCCATTTGATTCTGCATCCATTCAGGTCCCATTTGTACTATTTTAAACATGTCCCATTTCATCCTGCATCTATTGAGGTCTCATCTTGTACTATCATATTTCACTTGTGTCTCATGTTGCCCTGCAATTAACGACAGCGCCCAGTATTCCACTTTGAAATTATACGAAATTTAGTCAGCACAAAATGTAGCATTTTAGTCCGATATTTTAATATTAATCATGCATTGTTGCCTGTCGATCGGCATTATTAAATTAGGACTTGCCTTCCTACGCTTAGACTTGTATATATTATTACCTAGATAGTGACATAATAAAATTCAAACTAGTATTTGATTAGCAGTATTTCTTTGAGACTGGCAGTATTTCATTCCAACTGGCATCATGGCCTCGAGATCGGCATTATTACTTTTATAGTGGAAGTATTACATTAAAATTTGTATTATTACCCTGAGACTAGCGTTGTTGTACTGTTGGCTTGAGATTAGTATTATTACTTATAGAGTGGCATGATTAGGTTGGGACAAGAATGACTAATTTGAGGCTGGCACAATTACCTTACACTAGCACGATTCGCTCGACATTAGCATGATAAGTTTGACTCTGACAAGATCAAATCAAGACTATCATAATTGACGGCTTTAGTACTTACTTGGCCCCGGTAAGTGCACGTTCCTTCACAGTCTGGAAAAATATACAAACGTTCATTAACATCTGAATTAATTTCATTTCAAACGAGGCATAGTCGGTGAAAGAGATGGGATGCCTAATTGAACTTTCAGCCTACGTTGTTCACACATAAAAAGCATAAATAAATTTTAGGAGCACGCAGCCCACACGTACTATACAAGCAAAGTTGTAAAATGGTTAATATTAGGTAGATCCGGCTTATTTATACAAAGAAAAAGCACATTTGAGTATTGAGCGCTCACGACCCACAGTAACTAATTTAAAAAATACAACGTATTCGATACATGCTGTCCACGCACGATGTGTTAATAAATGTTAAGAGACAATCCAGGCCTTAAAAGCCTATGTAAGTTACACCTATAAGTAGATTGTGGATTTTAAAATTGCTAAATAGTATATATGTTACACTGAATGACTGTATATAATATGGTGATGGAATAGTTTATTTGGTACACTCACATGATCATTACTATGATTGTAAATTGCGATCGACATTTTTCCTCATATTGGTTTCGTATTGAAACCAATTTGTTTCTTGTGTGTGGACAGAATTTCATTGACGGAATTGCAAAACTTCATCTCGTACAACTCACTTCAGAGTAAAATAGATGAATGCTCATGTTCTGAAAAGATTAATTAAAAAATTGCTAAAATTTACCAATCTATGAACAAATTAAGCAATTATACTTTTTCCCCTGAGCTAAAGTAATTCCATTAGTTAACTCAAAGTAGTCTAAGTTAGCCTAATTATATAAGACATTTTGTTAATTAGTCGAATGAAAGTTCACTTAAATTATTCGGAAGTAGTTGTCGAGAGGAGAATTTATTTTCACCCAACCAAGATGATTTAATCTTTTGCGAATAACAGTCATATTTAATGGCACAACTGGCAGTAGACTTGATGTGTTTAATGAATTTTGCTTTCCTGCTTAATTTTCTCCACTATAAAAATTCGTCCCATTTCAACAGTTCATGCCAATTTAACCATCCACCTCACATCATCAATTCACCCCATTTCGCCACTTTAGCCCACTTCACCACTTCACCCTACTTCATCCCATTTTACCACTTCACCCCACTTCACCCCATTTCACCACTTCACCCCACTTCATCCCACTTCATCACTTCACCCCACTTCACCACTTCACCCCATTTCACCCCTTCACCTCACTACACCACTTCACCCCACTTCACTTCAACTAACTTCACCACACATCAATACTTAAACCCACTTCACCACTTCACCAATTCACCCCACTTAACTAATCAATTTACCCTACTTCACCTATTCACCCCACTTAACTGTTCAATTCACCCCACTTAACTAATCAATTTACCCCACTTCACCAATTCACCCCTCTTGACTAATCAATTCACCCCTCTTAACTAATCAATTTACCCCACTTCAACCATTTACCGCAGCAGTACAGGATATTATTGTTCACTTGTGTGACCAGAGTCAGTTATGAAATTTACCTCCCTTGGATACTTCTCTTATTCACCACAGCCCCTTAATTACAACTCCTCTTCAGTGAACGTCACTCACCCAACACGCCGTTGACCATCTTAGCGCACTGGAAAAAAAATATATTCCATAAGAATCACTTGCGAATCAAAATTAATTGCATATATCTAAAGGTCGTATTTGCAATTATTGGCACGAGGCAGCACGGATTGAAAAGGTAACGACTACGCATAGTGCAATAGATTTTTACCATAACTTAGCGATTTCAAATTCAATTTATCAACAAACAGTGCAATAATTAAATAAAACTAATGTCATTTTCTTATTACTGGGGTGAAGATGACATATCACTAGATATATCAACAAATTTCATCTGAATTTGTTAGTTTTAAACTTCATATTATCACTTTTCTAGAAGGAATGTTTAATTTGATTGTCACGCGATACACGGCCTACAGTTTCATGCTCGGATGTGACACATTACCAAGAAAAACTTATTACGACTGTGTTGTG
The DNA here is from genome assembly GCA_014899125.1 of Orchestia grillus. Lineage (NCBI taxonomy): Eukaryota > Metazoa > Arthropoda > Malacostraca > Amphipoda > Talitridae > Orchestia > Orchestia grillus. The sequence continues at coordinate 19,780 of VOMN01082299.1, read as the reverse complement.
GCTGATTTAAATCTGTTCTGTGCTCGTAGTTTATTATTGACATTATTTTCAACAAAACTTCCCAGTTTTTCTGGAGACTTCCAACCTTATGACCTTAAAGCGCACACCAATCTGCTCATAATCTCATCTTTATAATCTAAGAAAATAACACTCTGGGTATTGTACATAGATAACTAACACAGGTGTGTTTACTGAAGTATTTTGTAGGCACATGCAACCTGGTGTAGGGCTACCCAATGAGCATAGCCATATGCAAGGATGCATTATGTATGCATCCGACAATAAGAACTCGCATGTATAATAATACGATTTGGTGGCACTCGACAAAAGGAATATTGTTTTTGCTACATGATGAAGATTACAGAGTTATGCAATATTCATGAACTCATTAAACATCTATATAATATCTGCCCTCCATACTTACACAATACTCATTGATGCAACGTGTACTGGGACTCCCTATCATGTACGTATATGCCCACAACTTCACATCACTCAGATTTCAAGCAGAGATTCGCAAACCTTCCAAGGTCCCGAAACAAACTCCTTTTGAACAGATATTCATGGCATGTGATGGGAATTTGCATGCCATGATATCATAAAACAGCAATGTGTGTGCAATATTGGCCTGCTAATAGCACAAATAACCTGCTGCCTTCCACGCTACTGACGACGCAGCACTCACCACACTGCAGGTCTCGCCGCACCCTTGGGCAGCTGCAGCAGCCACCATCACCAGGAACAGGAAGGCTAACTTCATCATCTTGTTGGGGACACTTTCCTGCAAGATGGTCACGTGAGTCTATTTTACAAAAGTCTGCTTCACTACAGCCTACGCCGCTACTAGTTGTTTCATCAGTCTACTATTCTAGTTACTATAATTGGTTATTTTTTACTGCACCAGGCTCCACTACTAGCAATAATTTCACTACTGTCTACTTCTGTATAGTGTACGTCACGACGGTCTACTCCACTGAAACCTAACTTTTTAAAGTCTATTTCATTATAATCTGCCCCGTGATCATCTGTGTACTCTGTTACAAATGACTTTACAGCAGCATCCTTCAATGAATTCCACTCAGTAACAGTGTACTTAATTACCTGCAATCTATTACGCTACTCAGTTGTAGTCTACTTCATTAGAGTCTGCTAAGCTACCGCTTACTCCGTTTCCGTCTGCTTTACTACAGTCTACTACACTGCAGTTAATTCTGTTACATTCTACTTTACAATAACCTACTACGCCATATTCTAATCGACTTCACTCTATTTCATTACAGTCTGCTTCGCTACAGTTTACTCCTTTAAAGTTCAGTGTACGAGTTTTGGGAATTTACCGTAAGAGCTTTTCGTCTTCGCCAGTGACTTTTCGTCATAACGTGTCTTTTGTTTCAACTGCGCAACTAAATGTTGAGTAAAATTAGGTACTTCGTTGAAGAATCGAAGGTTTTTACTGTCAAGTAGAGGTTGAATTCGAACAACGAAATCAAACTTTGCACGTTACCAGCCAGAAAGATATTTTGGTCCAGTTTTACAGAGATGGTACTAAACAGCTAATTTGTATACGGCTAAATGTAGCTTTATTGCAAAATAATTTAGTCTCTACAAGTTTAAGCAAAGCAGAACTTCCATTGTTTGCATCTGAATTTACATTAGTTAAAAAAAATCAATGAATGGAAGCGATAAAAGAAAAGCTAAATTTTTATATTATGGAATAAAATTTACGACTAATTAACGAAAGCGGAAGTGGAGAAATGACATGCTAGATCAAAAAAGTGAAATTTCTTCTTAAAAATTTAAGTAGATAATGGTAAAGCAATCAGCCGTCGTAGTTTTGCATAAACAGGAGAATTGCATCGCTAATAGCCCTAAATGCTGTTATTTTTGCCTCAACGACTGGAACTGCTATATTCATTTTTGTCAGCAGCGCGAATAGTGGACGTCTTTAGGAGTTTTTTCAAATTATAACCAAGGGTAATCATGACAAATATTCTTTACTGAAAGCTTTCGTTTAAATTTGCCCATCCCGTCTTTTGGGGACGACGTATACTCTGACAAAACAACATATGTTGCCAGCTTGTATCCAGAACACAAAAAAAATCCAAACTACAAAATTAATAGAAGGAGCGTTCACGAAGAGCTGCCAATGATCCGAGGGAGAATATTCTAACAATCGAAATAAACAATCCTAACGTGAATACTAATGTACATGGGAGATTTAATTTCTCCTTCGAGCATTGTCTGCATGCTCATCGATACTTTTTTACAAATTTTGCCCTGTCTCGCCAATATAACATGGCTAGCAGTCATCACAGTAATGTTTATAAATTAGGCTTATTTTTTATTCCGTTAACTCTTCTCTTCTTCACGAAATAAAGCTACTCTTAAATTGCATCATTAGAGCTATGAACGATTTTTACGTCAAATGGCCTCAATATCCGCTGAACTCTTCCTGATTACCTCTGATGGACGGAGCACTGACACATTTTATTTCTGGCGAGGAGTCGATAGCGACTTATTTAGTTAGTTGATGTTGATTCAGGTGGCGTTGTAGACATAAGTATCTTCGCGGAAAATTATTTTACTTAAGTAAATTCGCGATCTTGCTCAGTTCATCGTTTTTGTTTTTATCGCGGCAAAAAAAGTGCAGACGCTCTCTTGCATTCAGGGTGAACCCCCAAAAAGTATCGAGATAATAAATACTCTTTGATGAAAAAAATCAGTAGTTTTCGGTGAGGGCTCAGCGTTGTTTATCCTAACAGTTTGTCCCCCTATAGTAGATAAAATATTTTGTTTCACTTGAATAGCTTAGGTACAGTGATACAAAAAAGAATGGTTATTTTTCGCCAATCGTGCGAGTGGACCTTTAAAAACATCAGCACTAACTTTATTAGCTAAAATTACACTGAGTGTCATAATTAAAAGAAGAAAATAAATTACATCAGGAATTTTAAAATGAAATATTAAATAACATAATAAAAAAAGATTCCATTTCAGCTCATATCCATGTTTTTATTCCAACCAGTGGCCACCGTTATTTTCAGACAATTTTTGACATCCGACTCTCATTTCTCGCATTGATTTTCGAATCGTTTCGGGGCTGGTTCTAAGTACGTTTACATTTTTTTGTGGTACAGTCACCTAAATAAATCTTGAAAGTCCATTGGAGGTTTTTCATAAAATTTATTATCCAAATTGACCCAAAGAAAAAATCCCCTGGAGTCAGATCGGGACAGAGAGGTGGCCATTTCACCCTACGCCCAACTCCAATATCACGCTCTCCGTATAGTTCGTTTAAACGGTTCCGTACGCCAATAGTGCTGTGACATGAAGCTCTGTCTGGGATCCACACACTCTCTTGGACCAGTAATTAAACAGAGATGAAACATTAAATTCAATTTGTTTATGATTTAAAATAAACAATATGAGTTATCTCGCTCAATGGGCAAACACTTACACCTATTTTTGAGCAACCGTACCTGAATTATTCCCGTGAACCAAAACCATTTTTAACTTATATAAGTAAAAATATTTTCGTTTGAAATGTGAACAATCCAAGGTTTCCACGATCAATACTTAATGAGTAATAAGTACTTGAAAATCTGGACACTTTTTTGTAGCTCACCCTGTAGAGACTTGGCTACACTAATTCTTTAGAACAAGAGGTGGTAGCTACAGAAATCAAGGTATTTACCGGAGTTGGTTGAGTTTCTATCGGTAGAAAAGAATAATCCACCATCAGGCTGACGTTTAAGCAAGAAATCCAGGTATGGTAAAGAATCATTATTTTCTGTCTCCATCGTAAGTTGCGCAACTTTTACGGCACCCTGTACTTGTAACTGCATTCCTACTATCACTAGCACCAGAACAATCATTTACCTTCGTTGATACTCGTCAGGAGGCAGCTACACACAGACTGGCACTCGTTCACTTGGAGCCCCACACAACAGCCCTATTTCAAGCCAGAATTGGAAGGCCAATTTATCTCTCAGCCTTGGATTTGGACACGGCTGTCACAGAACACAATGGGGTCTACTGGTGCGTGGGTTGAGATAAATGACGAGGCTGATAAACGTATTTGAAAGTTTGGTTTCGTGGAGCTTTTATTTGAGCAGCTCCGTCATTTTTCAAATTCAACTACAAAATGAGTGGCAACACAGTGAAGCATAATCGTCACGACAATAAAAGTAGGATCGTTGTTACATTGAAATGAGAATATCATCGAAAATATGCACCTTGAATTTTCTAAATAGAATAAGTGAAGGGAGAATCGAAAGTTAATTTAATTAATATGACCTAAATATCGCATACTCTTATGCGTTCTTGAATAATTTGATATATCACACTTAAACACCATATTTAACATAAATCGAGTGAGTAGGTCCTAGCTATATTAAGGTTAAAATTAAGCTCACTACATGTACCACTGAATGGTGTACCATATAGGCCGCTGACTTTGAATTCGGTGAAATTTCTTTTCTTCACAATTTGAAAGCATGTTTTGCCTTGCTTGTTATTTCTCTTTTCTCCCATTCACCGTTCATAGCCTTTTTTCAGAATGTTTGAAGCGAGGAAAGAACAAGCCGTTGACAGTTTAACAAAGCGTTCTCTCCACGAAAACACTTGCCATGTGTGTTCCATGACCCACTTCATTGTAGATACGCAGTATGCCTGGGAAATATGTGAATGAAATTACACGTGTAGGCGGCTGGTGAAATGCAGGCCAGGGCTCTGGAGTCTCTATAGAGAGATGAAATTCTTCAAAAGATTGACTTCTTAGCGATCCTCTATTGTCTCGACTGGGATTCTTAGAAAAATTAAATCTGTGTTTACATTTATCATCAAACGCAGATTTTTTACCTCATTAATTATTCAGGTTATATTTGATGAATAAATGATACATCGCACACCCGCTGTAAATCCGCTGTATCGTACATGTTTGTTGTCAGTAAATTAATTCTATGAATTTTTGTACCTTATATATGCATTATAATTTTCTAATCCGTAAGGTTTACTAAAGAGACGCAATAGAAAAGTTTTTAAGCAGTATCGAATGTAGGGATTCCTGTACTGATATTTTTTTGGAGAAATTGTCTGTATATTAATACGCTTGTACCTACCTACGTACCTACCGTTCCGTCACGGTTCGCCACTTTTCAAGTGAAATTTCAGGTCTCGAGCGAAGTATCATGTATTCGTAGTATTCATGTTTTTCTATAAAAAGCCAGTTTTCGCGGCACATATTCATTTTCTCTAATAGAGTTCAGACTACTCGCATTATCTAGAAGAAAATTGCTTCCAGGACCGGACTATCTCTGCCCTGAACCTTTAACCTCTGTCCAACACTTGAGAGGACCACTTCTCATGAGCTGGTTGATCTAAATTTTGTTTTTCCAAATTTCCATGAAATTTTCACGGGTCCTGCTAGTATTTATGAATACGACGTACAACCTTAACACCAAGTGAGAGGTTCCTAATTTTTGGACAGTTTCCGAATACTCAATTTCAGCGACGTGTTTGAATTACGTAATTTGATGGCATCTTGGAAGAGCTTAATACAACGATAGGCTTCAGGTGCTCCATTCGGAGATGAGTTTCCAGTAATTCATTTGTGCGACTCATTTGTGCGACACATTTGTGCGATGCATTTGTGCGACACATTTGTGCGACGCATTTATGCGACACATTTGTGTGACGCATTTTTGGGGCACATTTGTGCGACGCATTTGTGCGATACATTTGTGCGACGCATTTGTACGATACATTTGTGCGACGCCTTTATATGACACATTTTCTCGACGCATTGGCTCATTTGTGCGACACATTTGTGCGACGCACTTTTTGCGACACATTTGTGTGACGCATTTGTGCGACACATTTGTGCGACGCATTTGCGCGACACATTTGTGCGACACATTTGCTATACACTATTGTAGCAACGGACTTGATGGGTCAAATATTTTTGCATCTACGTTATGCCAAATTTTAAAGCGACCATTCTATGGACATTTCAAATTACCATCTAATTTCGTTCATTTAACTTTTTACTGACAAATTACTTTAACAATTAGGTTGCATCAGGCTTTTACGACAAACTAACTGCAGTTTTTCGCACGTACAAAATTAGTCTGCATTTATTTTTTGCGAATAGCTATCTGCGGCCTTATAGGTAAACAGGGTGTTAAAAAAATGATAGGTACAAACTTTGATATTAGGCAGACACACGCAAAGTAAATAAAAACTATGAAAAAAAAATTTCCAAACTCAATAATTTTCAAGATATTGAGATTTAAATTAAGCCTTGATGTCCAGTTTGTCACATTTTCTTGTCTGTAAATTGTAAATTTTAAAGTAAATGGCACTTTTAAATCTGGCAGCACTCATTTGCGTAGTGTTTACAAACAATTGATCCTGCAACACAGTGGTGGTATCATGGCTTGTTGGTCAAGAGAAGAAATGGTGCACTAGCATAAGACAATTACAGCGTGGCCAATGGCAATGTTATAGGCGACGCTAGATTATGTCAGGAGCGTTATCCCAATCAATATTTTCCCTGACATCGCACGTTTATAAGCATTCATCTTCGTCTCCGCGAACAAGGAAATTTCAGCGCAACACAAAGAGGAGAGGTTCTGGTCAGCCCAGAGAGTTACATGATACAGTTTGAGGACGACGAGTTGCAATACTACCGTGACAGGCCTCTTGCGAGTACACGAGCTGCAGCACGTGACTTTGGAATACCAAACCCCATCGACTATGGCATGTTCTCAATGACAACACTACATCCTTACCATTTCGAAAGAGTTCAGGGCATGTTCCCGACCGATTACATTCCTCGTGCACAGTTTACATGTTGGTGCCAGAGGCAAGAACAAGACGATGAAAATTTCTTGAAGCTTGTTCTCCTCACCGACGAAGCCAATTTTACACTCAATGGAATGTTTAACACACGTAGCTTGCAAAATCGGTAAGAGATGACCCCCATGAAGTGCGTCGGCTTAGCTACCAACATCAGTTTAGTGTCAACGTGTGGGCTGGAATTGTCAGCGACTATCTTACAGAGCCATATCTCATGCTGTCTCCTGCAAATTGGCCAGTTTATGTTACTTTTCTGAGAGACGGATTGCCTGAAGAGCTGGAGGATGTGTTTCTAGGTATTCGCCCGATGATTGAGCTCCGGCCCTTTCCGACAGGAAAGCTCGCTAATATTTGAACAACACCTTTCCAAATAGTTAGATAAGGATTTATGAGCTAATGACATGGCCTGTAAATGCTCCAGACATGATTCCTTCACATTTCTTTCTGAAGCCATGTGAAATCATTGATTTACGAAATACCGGTAGACCCCAAGATGGATTTTGTCGCAACGGTAAGCGGTTGCAACATTTAACTTCGCTGAAAAACCAAGACATTAGCATCGTGTCCATCTATTCTTTTGGAACAGATACCAGACTTCCATTAACGTAAAGGGCAGACATTTCGAACAAATACTGTTAAGTTGGTTTGATAAAAGATCTGTTTTTTTATATCCGTTTTATTTGCCTCTATGACATTTCTCAGAAAAGGGAATGCTATTAATTGGGCACCCAAGTTAAGTTAAGAGACTCAGTGCTTTGAAAACTACCGAGTTTCGAAATATTTAGTTTTTGTAAAACGCGTTTATTTTGAGTGTCCATGCCCGCTGTGAAAGTTTTTACCTCTCGTTTTTTAACACCCGGTATGGAGGGTGTTTGAAAACTAAAGAAATATACTTTGATAGCAAATAAAAACTTAGAAAAACGTTTTTTTTGTGAATACGTACGACCAAACATTTATCATTCAAGAGATATCGAGTCTCAAAGAAACCTCATAGCATACAATATAGCAGGTAATCCATCATTGCCATTCACTGAACCATCAGTCACGTGCATATCTCATATTTCAGGATTTGTTAAGCAATTCATGTTATTAAAGTAATTTTACAATTTTGCACGGGAAGCAGATCACTGTTAAAGTAAACAAATTTGTAGATCTAAGAAATTTTGCGTGAAATGTACAACCTTTACGTTTCAATATGTCGGAAACGATACTTTTTCAGTTTAATTTATTTGTAAAAAAGTCGTTTTTTAAAGTGTTTTGTGTACTCTTGGTGTGTGTAGCATTAGTTTTCAAACACCCTGTTCATGCGTCGAGGCTGCATTTAGCTTTTTATGATACGGTAGCAATATACATTTGAAATGGGACGTATTTGATTTTTTGGTTCCTAAAGGGTAAAATCATTTTAGATAAAACGTCGTACGTGTCCACATTTAAACGGCCGGGCATTTTCATAGCATGTCTTATTCCTTTATGTCAAAGCTCACTTGCCGTACTATGAATTAAAAAATCGGAGATCAAGAAAATTCCGTATAATTTTCTCCACAAAGTTGAACAAATTCTTACTTAATTGCATATATGCACCGTGGAGCTTGCAGCATAGGCAGCAATGCTTCTCAGTACAGGTAGTATTAAAAAAGATATCCTTATCTAACTAAAATGAACGACCTTTCAATTCCAACAATCTTTTCCGGCACGAGAACAAACCATGTTCTATGCACATAAATTACATCACAATCGAAAAAACAAGCCGAACTAAAATATTGAATAAGAGACCTTCTTATCAAGTCATCTATTTCTAGTTTATTGGAGGCAGCAGCAGCTGTGATCCAGCCGCTGTGATCAAGCAGCTGTGCTCTAGAATTTCTGAAGGTATATTGTATTTTGACAGAAAAAAGCGTAACCGTCGTTACCAACGACTCCGCATTGACGGCACCCGCTTGAAGTGTTTAAATTTCAGCCTCATCACTTGCCGGATGCGCCACAAGAATTACGAAAACAAGACAATTTACGCCGTATTTTGAATGCTTTAAATAAGCAGCAGAGATTCGTTTACGGCTGCTTCAAATTACTTTAGCTTTGCCTCTATTAAGTATTAGGAATTCTCGCAACATTGCGTATTTAACGGAAATTTTAAAATTTGTACAGCAATGATTCTCATAGTGTATCATTACTATTACTAGAATATCATTGATTTTACTAGTATATCAGTGATTTTATTAGCAGGCCATTGATCTTACTAGAGGATCAGTGATTTCTCTGGTATATGACTTTGGAATACCAAACCCCATTGAGTATGTTCTCAATGACAACACTACATCCTTACCATTAAACTAATAAATAGGTAAAGGAAAGTTAAATACAGAAGCAGTGTACCCCATAATGATTATCAGAGATCAACCAGTGCTGATTTAATTTTAAGTCATGTAAATTTACTTGATGTAGGGAACAAACACTAAGATCGTTATTTGCCCAAGCAAGCCATTTATCTACCATATGATAGATTTGACCTATTACTCTAAATAGTTCATATAAACGAATTTTGAAGTAGAAACTTGGTTGCAGTGATACTCATTTCGGTTATTAAAATAATTTCCTTATATAATGATAAGTGTAACCTTGTATTTATAAGGCCTCATAAGCCCAAAACATTTATTTATGAATATTACCGATAACACTTTTCTGGAACGGCAGTTGTGAATTCTCTTTTCAATTCTAAACTTTAGAATGTTTTTCTTTCTCGAATTACTTCCAGTACACGAATTGCTCATTACACTATTAGGGTTCTTTAAGAAACTTGAGTTGATTCTGGTTTCTTCCGTACAAAGGCGTTCAAAAATACTTAGGTTAAATCGGTGGGTTATGAAAGGCACTAAAAAACTTTTACACAAATGTTCGAAAAATTTCATTGTTCAAAATGACATGATTATTTATCTACTATATAAGTCCCATTATTATCTGTACACCTAAGCAGCCCACAATTCGACAAGTACATTTTCTTTTTCTAGAAATGCTGGGGCAAAACATTGCGTACATAAAACGTGCGTCATATTGGATGCATCGTTTAGACCCTGTCGCCGCCCTGCCGTCGATAATAATTCCCGTCACCCCGTCGATAATAATTTCCGTCGCCCCGTCGATAATAATTAATCGACTATCCGGCCGCTATATCTGCACGTGGGCTGCCAAACTCAAAGATGTCGTAGACAATTGTAAATGCCACGCCACAAAGTAAGACTGGAGACAGTCCCGATTTCTGCATCTTCTGATCTCGCAGTTTTTTTATCGTTTCGGCAGCCAATTTTCCATTAAAATTTGTTCTCGATCGGTTTTTATAAAGGAAGAAACAGTAGAGCATCATATGTTAGCGCAGTACAGTTTTGACACCAATTTGAAAAGAGAAATTCGTGGAAGTTATATTAGACGAGCCGTAGACTGGGCAGCTTTCAGTTGACCCATACTTGCTGTATCATCTCATCATGAAAAAATATTTATTCGGTCATAAATATAACGTATACCGTACGTCATCCATTGTATCCGAACGGTAATTAATTTGTTGCCGTCACACCATCGGTATAGCTTGAAATTCAGTAAAACTTATAAGCTTTCTACCTGGTTCAAGCAGCAGAAAAACGTGTAACCTCAATTTTATTGAGATGTTGATATCTATAAAAATAAGTCTGTCATTCAAATAGTAGTAATCAAACCGTGGTTGATGACAGCGTGTTTCGAGATCAAAGCTTGTCCCTTTTGACGCAAGTTTAGATGCTATATTCACTGAAAAACTTCAGATAATCGTGGCTTGGTATGACGATATATGGGAGCGATAATGAAAGCTAAAGTTTGTCGAATGAAGACAGTAATGATGATGAGAATTGAAATCCATCGAGTGAAGACAAAAGCGCAAATGCGAATTGAAATCGGACAAATGGAGCTAAGAGAGATAATGAATGGAAATATGGCATATGTAGGCAAGATGCGAGCGAGAATGAATGGAAATCACGCAAATGTAGGCAAGATACGAGCGAAAATGAATGGAAATTTGATAAATGTAGGCAAGATACAAGCGAAAATGAAGGAAAATCTGACAAATGTAGGCAAGATGCGAGCGAAAATGAATGGAAATTTGACAAATGTAGGCAAGATACGAGCGAAAATGAATGGAAATCTGACAAATATAGGCAAGATGCGAGCGAGTATGAATGGAAATCTGACAAATGTAGGCAAGAAATTAAGAAGCCCAGTGCACAGTGCACAGGCGCCAGGGACTCGAACATTCGTTTACTTCTACTTTGATCCTTATGTATGCGTTTAACCATAAGCTAAAGGGGTTACTTTACAAAATAAGACCAAAATCATATCGACATCTGAGTAAATAATAAAGCTATGACAGTTCTAAAACTTAGAGCGCAATACCTCAACCCAGTTTTTTGGTGCCTTCGCCTGTCAGCCACGAAGCTAACAAATGGTTTTCTTCCGACAAACCATTTGTTAGCCCCGAATGTTTATACGGCACCAGCAAGCATGTTAATGAGGCAACGGCAAGCATGTTAATGAGACAACGGCAAGCATGTTAATGAGGAGACAGCAAGCACGTTAATGAGACGACGGCAAGCATATTAATGAAACGACAGCAAGCATGTCAATGAGATGTCAGCAAGCATATTAATGAGACCACAGCAAGCATGTTAATGAAGAGACAGCAGTACTAATGAGAAGACAGGACGCATGTTAATGAGGAGGCGGCAGCATGGGGATGAGAAGATGTCCTGCATGTTCATGTCATCACAGGGCAGCATGTCAATCCTGCCGTGATGAATGCGCTTCCTGAAACGCTAATGCTGAGATGGATGTGAATGCACGAATAATTACGTATCTGGACTAGGTATTCAATGTTAAATAATGTAAATTCCATGATGAATGCGATTGCAAATATAAATTGCATGACTGATATTTCTGTGTCTGAATAGGAATGAATGCCAATAAGGAGCATTTGAACACGACCTCAATGGCTCCACTCCGAGATAAATTGGAGTCTTGTTTTGCATCGAAATTATTAGAACGGCACAACAATGATGCTGGATTGTTGGCATTGCAGGGAATTTTCATGAGAAATCAGAAAAATATACCATTGAGCAATTGATCGATGGATTTATCAATATTTGGGCGGAATTACATTAATGTTTAACTTCTATGAAATAAGATTGGGTTAGTCATAGGTGAACGACATTTTTTAGGTCATTTTTTAATTAGGTTTTGGAATGGGGATGATTAGAATTTGCTTCATCATTGTAGTACGCTGATTTTGTTGCTACATTTCATCAAAACACAAGTATCAACTACGCAGGATACTGAAACAAACAAGATTCTTAATTAGTCTTTTCAGAGAACGTATTTTATTGAACGAATATCTTAGGACGTAGCAAAGACGAAACATTCGAAACATAATTTTGAAAATAATAATTGGAATTTGCGCGTTACGAGTCCTACGCAATTCTTCATTAACATCAAAAAGAGAAAAATAGATGAGCAAAGTGCCAAAAATTTTGCTGATCCATCACGTAATCCAATCCTTCGTGAGATCCAAAAATCTTTACCTAGGCCTAGTCGTTTCTCTAACCCAAGATTACTCATGAACACCGTACTAGACACATTAAAAACGCATTACCTACTATCATTTTTTACGGGTGTGAGATGTAGAAGCAAAATGTTCCTAACAACCGTAAAATTTTTCAGAAAAATACCTTATAAATCATGCAGTTTACGAATTTCTTGAGTTCAGTTTGCCCAGCTGCGCTCGGTGAGGTTCAACCAACACCTGTGTCCAGTATGTACAGGTGTACAGCTACTAGCCAATGATGTCGGAGAGGTCAACATATCAACATACAGTACAAACAATTGTCTCCTGCATAGAAAGATAGATCGATTCCTGGAAACGGCCGCTCTAGAGTTGTCCCCGGCATGGAGCGATATTTAATAGAGCGGGCATCAAATAGCGCTGATATTTTTGTGTGAGAAGCAAATGGAGTGGGTTAATTGTCATATATATATAAGAATTTTGATCAAGATATGAATACAATTTTTTGTGTGCAATTTTTTTCTTAAAAGAAGAAAATTAGGAGACATGTAGAGAAGTTGATTGGTGGAACCTATGCACCTCTCTATGTAGGGATAACTGCATATTGTATCGCCCCCGCTATATTATTCAAGAACATTCATCGTGCCGATATAAGCGGTGCCGACACCGAGTCATTGGTCACTTGTCAGGCAGCGCTATCAGAACCACGTGCCCGCTTACCGTCCGGATAGTCAACCGTATTATGTTCTTGCCTGTATCCAGTACTCGTCACCGTCTGCTTGAATAAACTTGTGAAACCTGCTCGTCCATCTATACCCAGCATCGAGCCTGCCTGCGAGTCGTCCATATCCGCGTGTAAATGTACCGGCCCATTCCGTACAGCGAGCCCACGATAAACACGATTGGGGCTGAGGTACAATATGGCGATCCATAAAAAGCACCGAACTTGCAGTTTTGAGGAAAACGTACATGTACGCACGCTTAGTGCGGGGAGACGTCCGGCCAAATACTTTATTCCATACCGAAACAAGAGAAAGAACTCAGTGAAAACATAGGAAATGTAATCATTTTATAGTAATTAGATTCAACCTTTCACTCTTCAAATTCGGTGACTGTCACGGAATATTTTATAGGTTCTTCTGCTTCTGTACGTTCACAATCCTTACGCCTGTACGTGCTGTACATATTTATTTCCAGGCACCCAAGCCATTTGCATTAAGATGAGCTAATGATTTCATGTACCTTAATAGTGTTTAAGTATTTATTTATACCTTTAAAGCTTGATGTGTTTGAATAGTTTTTGTACTGTTAGACACTAAATGAGGAGGGAACAGTATTCCATGCCTCAAATACATGATGTATTAATTGATTATTCAAATTTTGTTAATTAAGACTTCTGTGACCATGGTTCATAACAAAGTAAAAATTAGACTAAAAGCACAAAATTACTTTCTCTCCAATTAGAGCATCGAGGGGTCCGGGCTATTGGGTGTTGGAAATGCATATCAGTAAGCGCTGAAAGGTCCTGTTTTAAGAGACAGTAATTCGCTGCCATCTATTCCAGGTGCAGAATTGGAGTCCCAGCTGTGGAAATGTTCCTATGTATCCTCGAGTGCGGCCGTGTGTCGCGGAACCCTTTTCACGATACATTAAGCCTTCAATGATCCGGACTTTATTAATCTGAATTTCGAGATAATCCTAAAAATTCTGGGGCTTGAGCTATCCAAAACTCCTGATACCTTCCGGAGCGTACGGCATAATTCTGACTCCGATGTGTGTCCGATGAAGTTCCAGGAAAAATCTGTATGGCAAGCAGCTTAAAAAACAACATGATTTCTTCAGTTTTTGTTCAATGAGCGTCTAATTTTGTTTAATATGTATCTAAATTTTTAAAAATTAATTTTAAGTGTTATTTCATCAATACGCGCGTATTCACAAAAACTTCCCAAAAATCCCAACTTTCAATAATCCTGACAGGTTCTCCCCTCATAAAGTCCTAACTTTAGAAAGTTGTCTTTGTATTATATCTATTTATTAGTTAATCAACTACTGCCTACATCAATCCTAAGCCTTTAGAGGGAATGGATAACTCGTTTTAATTAAACCAAGTTCCGAAATTCGCACTCCAATGTCAATAGATTTCAGGAACGAAGCGAGCTCTAGGCTCGTACTACGCTTGCTTGCAGAGAACGTAAAACCAAGCATAATATCCTGTGCTGGTCGTTTTCACAAGGTTGTAGGAAGGGTCCATTACGACGTATGGTCCAGCACCGTTGTAGTCGCTGATGAAGTTCACGCCATCCTGGAACACGCCCGTTGCGAGAACGTCAGTTCCGTCATACCAGGCGTAAGAACTTCCTTCTTGAAACGCAGGTACGGCCAGTTTCGCGAAACCTTCTGCAAACGAATATGCAAAAAGGGTTAGAATATTGACCTTTCCAAACAACATGATAATCAAGTGTAAATTCAGGGTTACTCATGTGCCCAGGAAATTTTAGAATCAGAAAGTTTTTTCCAGGTGCCTCACAAATTCAACTCTCGGTGCGAAATATGGAACGAAGTAGGCTACGAGAGTTGAGTACAGCCCTTGCCGTCCATAACTCATGTTCCACATGCAGGGTGTGTGGAATGTTTGGACTTGTTCTTAAGGACAAAAAAACGTGCTTGATAACGTAAAAATAAATGGATTGAAAAGAAATATTCTTGACAAAGATAGTGGGAAACATCCGATTTACGAGCCAAAGGCTGCGCTCAGGTGCCAAGGTTCTCCAACACTTGTTTTGCAGACTTCCGGTAAATTCTGCTGTTCGAAATAAATCAGAACGTCTTTTATGTTCCCACCTTTTAGCCACCGCCTCGTAGTCTTCATTGTAATTTTTTAGGTCAAACCTGACACTTTTTATAGTGTTTATTGAACACAGAGCAGCATCATTAATTTCATTATTTTTAAGAACGGCGAAGATCATTATGATACAGTTTATTCTCTTCAAATTTTATCGTTTTTATAAGTTTTCGTCTTTCATTTTCCTGCCACTACGTGTACGACTGTAGTGAAAACACGCTTCTAAATAACCCGTTGTCTGAGTAAATATCTCTAACCAATGTGAAAAAATTTTGAACATTTATTATTACTCTCAAATTCATTCGACAAGCCTCGAATCCTAGTTTAATATACAGTGCTATTGCTACCTATGCTTTTTAAGTGGACGCAAAAACGCAATCAAAACAGCTTTTACTTTGAGAACAATTGTCGATATTGTTCGTAATCTGTGCTGGCGGGGCAATAGCTTGTCTTGTCTGTGTGGTAGTGTCTTGGTGGCGCAGTTGTGTGTCTTGGTGTTGCAGTCATCTGAGCTGGTGATCCAGGCATTTGTCCTTGTGGTCCATAAATATATTGGTAGTACAGTAATTTATACTGGTGGTGCAGCAGTTCGTCTTAGTGGAACAGGAATTTATTTAAACGGTTCAGTAGTTTGCCTTGCAAGTGCAGAAACTTGAATAGCTGATGCAAGGATTTGTGCTGTTGGTTGCTGTAGTTTGTTAGCTCCAGGTGCAATAATTTGTGCTTGTACTGCCCATAGATTCTTTAAATAATGTGCAAACCTACATCGCTTCGAGTATGAATTAGTTTTTAACATAACTTTTCAGAAGTTCCAGGACAGCTTTGAAAATAGGAAAATACGTCTGGACCGGTGCATTGCTTGAATTAGAGAATACGTAGAAGGTGATAAGACTATAATCATGCAAGAATAACTGAATAAAATTATTGGACACAATTCCATTTACTTTTGTGTACCCCTCGTATATGATATTTCATACTTATAATTGCGTTGAAAAATAAGTACTCACATTGGTTTGTTTGTTACAGTTATAAGTACTATTTTTTAAAGACTGTAATTTTTGCGTAAACATAATTTTGAATATAATGGACGACATGTTAATACTTGACGTTAATTTCGTGTCATTTTTTAGGTTCGTAATGAGACAAGCTTTACTGAAAATGTGAATCAATTCAAAAGTTCAACGTGTAGCAAAATAGCAGTTGGACAATTTTTCAATATTAGATCATTTCGTGTAAAGTACTTCGGATCATTTTTGGGAACATTTTGTGCGCAAACTTGTGCTCATTTGCACACGTATACATATGGAAGTTCAAAGTTCACGATCTTCGCTGAGCCTCATGCCGGCTATCGTTTTAAAAACTATACATATGAGCAATTAGAATATCCATCCTTCCGTCACGAAGCTCACAGTACTGTACGCAACTTCAATAACAAATAACACAACAAGAATGTTGCAGTTTTAGACTTTCATCATCTGTCCATCGTGGCAGTGCTGATGATTTGACTGTCTCACACTCTCTCTCTCTCTCTTTCTCGTTCTCTTTCTCACGAAAATACGATCGAGGTTACAAAAATATCCAACTTTAAGTGGACCTAGAAACCTAGTCACGGTGTTGGAATGCCATCATTTAAACTGATCGGAGAACAAGCCATCCAGTACAAGTATCGAAGGCTATGTGACTTGAGTCAACGCTTAAAGATATAAATTAGTTTTTTGTCATCGTGGTAGTAGTCTCACGGACAGACAGGCCTCTTGGGAATACCATTCAACGATTTTTTTAAATGAAAGAGGAAACAGCCCAGTCATTCCCACAGTTCACTTAAATCTGAACAATCAAACTCGTGGGTTGTTTTTAATAATACTTTCAAAATTATTTTTAAGATTCCTGTCATGATGACTTTCCAAACTATTTCCCAGATTACTTTCAAAACTATTTTGCTTAAGATTTCCACAACCTGGCACTTACTGGCCGATGCATCAAAGTTAGCCTTGATCCATGCGTACTCCTGTGCCGTTAGAATGGACCCTGGCACTGTACCCGTTGCTGAACAAGCCCTCGTCATCTCTTCCACCGTTAGAGTCGAGACGAAAGTACTCGACCGCGTGAAAAAATTGGCTGGAAGAGGAGTCGTTGTTGTTGTGTCAACAGCAGTAGTCGTAGGAGTAGTAGCGACAGTAGTGGTAGTCGCAGAAGTGGTAGCGACAGTAGTGGTAGTTTTGAATGTTTCCTCAGTCGTAATTTCGGTGGTCGTAGGTGCCGTCTCTCCTGAAAGAGAATTACCGTTCACGATAGAAAATAAGATTTTGTGATTGGCATATAATTTGATTGCCGTTATTATGTAGATATCAATTTCATGCGAGAAGAAATATTGGTGCAAATGTAAGAAATGTGCTTCCTTTTTGTCGAAATTTAGGCGTATTCTTTCATGCATTGAATAGAAACTTGGCAAATAAATTAGCTAGGCAAAAGCAGGTAAGTTTTTACTATAATTATGAGTATTTTGTTGAATTTGTAAACAATTTCGATAAGTCAAACAATGTTTGACTTAAGTCACGTCAAACACGAGTAAATTACTGGTTTACATTTTCTATTAAATGTGATATGCTATAGTTTGCGAAAAATAGTTAAGCTGGAAAACGTAAAAATTTTCCAGGCTCAGAAAATAATTAAACTGGAAATAACAATAAGTTAGGAAACGCTTAAAGAAGCATCCTTTAGATAGCGTGATATGAGCCTATTTTAACTCATTGTATTTAATAAACCTCAGTCTATAATATTCGCAATGTTCGAATCGTATTGTTCAAACTCGTCATTTTAATTTTTATGCAAGCGTCTGATTGAAATGCACTAATCTGTATGTTTAACTAAGTGTAATCTACTGATGTATTAGTTATACGCTCAGAGCACAGTATTTCCGAGCTCTCTGCACTGCTCGGAGCCGTGTGTGTCTATCAAACAAGCTCACGTTACATGTTACATAAATCCCTCCTTGCACGATCTGTCACGTTACATGTTACATAAATCCCTCTTTGCACGATCTGTCACGTTACATGTTACATAAATCCCTCCTCGCACGATCTGTCACGTTACATGTTACATAAATCCCTCCTCGCACGATCTGTGTATAATTCGACTGGAGCAACACTTACATCATATTTGAAATACGTTCTACTTTCATTTTGTCTCAGAGGAAATTTTGAAGCGTATTTTGAAACTAACATCGTTTTACATTGAAAGAATAAATCTTCAGTAATTCTGGATGAGTAGTCATTCTGTTGGGAGAAATATAGCTGTTATGTGTTCAAGGAAGTGTCCTTGTCATTTTTTTTGGAAGAATGCTACTACGTATTTTAAAGTGAAAGATATTACTGCGTTTTAAGAGAACAATATTTCCACTTTATTTTTAAAGTATTGAGTAGCATTCAAGTTTGGCATTTGGCAAATCTTCACTATAAAACGAAAGATGGAAAACTGCTGTCCAATGCATCAATTTACAAAATAGCATGAGCGATGAAAAAATTGTATAATGCTAAAATACTCTCTTCATGATGAATCGTATCGACTGCATAGGCCATTTACGACTCACTGTAAAGAGAGAGAAATGAAAATGACAATGACAATATTCATGAGGTATTTTTACGAGGAAAACAACAACAACGAAATTTAAATACCTACGTATTAACAAGCGGCAGCCTCAGGGAATATTATTAAATTAATTTACATTAATTTAAATCGGAATATCAACTCCGAGTTAATAGACCTATTTGAAACCCCCTTCGTCCTGTTGTCTGCTCCCTCGCATAAAAGTGCGACTTACCTACCCGTTTGGAAGCTCTCACTGTTCTGGCAACCTGTACTCATTGTACTCATCTCAGAATATCACACTCTCTTTTAATTTCAAAACGTGAACCAGTTTTAATTAAACGATATACAGTCAGCCTATCTTTTGCAAATAGCTTGGTGTTGACTGTGAGTTTTCTTTTCCTCTGATCAAACCACACATTTTTGTTTTCCTGTCAGCATTCAGTTTCCTGAAAATGATCTATGAGGTCGAAACGTTCAGTTTCAAAATATTGTTTTAGCATTTTACTTTTTTCGCTGCTGCTGCTTAGTAAAATGATGCACCTAACAGCAGTTTCCTTTGGTTTTAATTTTATTTTTGGGGCAGTATTACCGTATTTTCGAGCCAGTGTTACCGTATTTTACATTGTAGCAGACTTCTAGCGTGTCTTTGAAAATGTGTTCCCCGTATTTTAAATTTGCTCAACACTTTTACCGTATTTTTGGAGTAGTGTTACCGTATTTTGAGTTGGAGGAATACTTTTACCGAGTTTTTTAAACATAGCTACAGTATTTTGGGCAGTAGGAATAGCTTTACCGTATTTTCCGAGTGGCGTTACTGCATTCTAATTGACGGGAATGATTCCGCTGAATTTGAATGCAAGCTGTCGTACCATCTTACCATCTTTCACCCACGTGATGAATTCATCGTCCTGGTCTAG
>VOMN01082289.1:0-10769 GCA_014899125.1 Orchestia grillus | reverse complement strand
CATGTTTCTATAGGCATGTATCTCCTCAGAGCTCCAGGAGCGTTCTAGTTATTCCAGTAAGCTCTAGCTTTAGTACCTGAGCTTTATTTCTTCATAACAAATCTTCAATTTTGAAGCAGAGTCATCGCTGGGGGCATAGGATAAGCAATAGGATTAGGTTAGGTTTGTCTATCGCATGCTGCGGGAACCGACGTCCCCAGGGGTCCTGTTAGGTTACCTCAGCTGTAGACAGACTTTCGGAACTTCTATCTTTCGCGCCCACTATGCTCTTTCCAATTTTCACGCAATCTTTGGTATCTCTCCTTTGTCATTTCTTCCTCTTCATACTTAACTTGTTGTTTCTATGTGCAAGGGATCCTGTGAGGCAACACACCTTGTGCATACATTCCCCGTATTCTATAGTCCATAATAAATGGTCCATTTTCTTCTCTTTCTTTGGGTCACATTTCTAGTAGATAGAGCTTCCAATAGTACTAATAATAACGAAAAGAATAATAATAAATAAACCAGGATTAAAATAATGGCAATAAAAAAGCAAATAATAATACTGGAGATATTGATGATAATAGGTCAGAGTCCCATGCAAGCTACCACTCGTGTGAGCGTCTTTATTTCTGCTTCTTTGATTCTCTCACTTTAAATTTTCAACTTTTCCAGGGACTTGTGATGTTCTATTGTCGGCTTGAGAGGCTGCATCAGCCAGAAAATTTCAATTTTGTACGTGTGATGTTGTATTGATTTCAAGTTTTACCGAGAGTCACTGTGATAATCTGGTTACTTGGGAAGAATACTCAATAAGCCTTGGGTATTGTTTCTTTAAAATCTAATATCATGGGCATTAAAACAACAAGATGTGTAATTCCAGCTTCCTTTGGGCAGCAATGACGCCGAGAATAAAGGAACTTTTCGAGCGAGAAGAAATTTTTCCAATCTCGCCATCGAAGCTGCGCCCGTCGTACCTCACTCGAACACGGGGTGTTTCTCTAACTTCATTTTCCATCACTCCAACTTCAAAAGATTTTCAGACGGATTCTCATTGTGCATCAAAATTGTAGTGTCCACAAATGCTTCCACAGAAACATTCAAGTTACGAACATTGTTGCACGTTTTAATGAACGAATCTATACACATTCACACCTTTGTACGGTGAAGTTTCAAAATAACCTCCCAATCAGGAAACTTTACCATTGACTCTGAAACATATCTTAAGCTAAGCTGTTGCCCACTTTGGGAAAGTTGCCCTAATCCACAGGGTCTTCGCTACGACGAATTTATTAGCGCAAGCACTTTCGTATCTCTTTGTAATTTCATTGGAAGAGCCAAGAAACTCGGACTTGGTTGTGTCAAGAAGCTGATAGCGTGACCCAAAAGATGGGCCTACGAAATTAAACCCCGAGACAACCTTGCGTAACTAATTTATATTCTCAAATGATACTCATGTGAACTGTGGGTCCACAACTCATAGCATTCACAAACCAACAGTATGGAATTTATGTATGACGGCACGCTGAAAGCAAATGCAAAGTATAAAAACTCAAAAGTTACTCGTGAGCGAATTCATCTGTTTAAAAATCGCTTCATTTAGAACGAGCTGTCACGAAGTTATGGTGTGCGACCGGACTTATTGTGGACCACAGAGCATCACTCTCAGTCGCCTCCGAGTGCCAACCGTGGGAGATGTCCAGCAGTTTTGAAGTCCTCGTCCACGATTGACAAGATTAAATCTTCAGCTGTCGGATGGCACCAGGAGCTATGAGGAGGAGGAAGACGCCTAGATCTCATGGTCAACTTACCGCCCTTTGAAACTCGAAGGCTGTTGCCCTCGCATCAAGTCTCCATGAATCGTCTTTACACAAAGTCAAAACCTCCTCTCAAGTAAGTAAGTGAATATATGTTACTCATCAAAGTCAAAAATAATCAAATAACTTCTGTACCTAAAAATTCGGGAGAGTTTCAGTAAACCGTGGTCTGGGAAGGGGGAGGAGGGGTGTATGGATAAGGAGAGTGAGAAGGTAACGTATGCTTTTATCATATGATTTAAACTTTATATTTTTCAGTGATTCCAAAAATTGACCAAGTTCTCGTCTGCAAAATTGCGAAAAAGTATAGATTTGGATGAAGAAAAGTGACTTGTATGNTGGAAGAGCAATTATGATAGTAAATATCTGGAAATATAAATACAATAAAACGATGCTGCGAGCGGCTTAATAAATGGATAGGTATTTCAACATTGCGACACATTTTTGATAATTGTAAGCTTTATTAACTACGCACCAGCTCGGAAATGACTAGTGATTATTCAGCATTTGTTATTTAGTAACAGTGTGGGATGACGGATATTTTCAATGCGCTCGGGTGAAAATGCAGATCATGTCAATTTATAGTGTTAATGTTTTATTGCTTAATCATCTTATTTTCCATCAATTATACTCCAAACTCACTTTGATGAATAAAACGCAATAGTTACCAATTTCAATAAGCACTTGACATAAATAGGGCGAAGTCCTTCATAAAAATCGACAATGCAGGTGTTGTTGCTGAAAAATTAGTTGTCAGGAATTGTTCAACATGGGATAATATTGCCCGGTTGTTTTATAATGACTGTAAATTTATGAATGTATCAATGAAACAACAAGTGTGTTCTTACAAGCAAAATGGAAAGAAAAAAAGTTTTATTTTAGAATGTCTTTTCTAACAAACGTTTCGAAATTCTCGGGCTCCTTCATCTGAACTGAATTTTTTTAACGAAAGTCCAGCACAAATGTTCTCACGTGTGTGATCATTCAAGCTCAACTTTCATTATAAAATTTTTGAACACGTATAATGGAATCCTTGTATTCCGGTACGTTGGTGAAAACATTCCCTTTTACATTGATTCTTTTTTCATCTTACGTATGAGATTTCCGGAAAATGGACAGAGTAGTCCCTCAACGAGCGTCTTGCCTTGCATGGGCGAGAGTAACGCCTTTCTAATTCGGCGTTCGAATCATCCCACATCCTTCAAAGACATCCATTGCTATTCTCTAGTGTCATGGCCTGATATTTTACGATATTAAATTTCAATTTCGATGCTGAAACTTTACAGGCTACTTGCTTCTGCTTCATCGTAGATTCTAATGGTTCCATGCGTGGTTCTACCCTGTGTAGCTAATTTTTAATTCTACGTTCGCATGAGTGAACCTAATTCGTTCAAACTCGATTCTGCTCCCAGATATTTGGTTTAAATGACTAATTTTATTATTTTCAATGTTTCAGGAGCTTTGCTAGACACTTCTGAAGCCTGCGTCGCTCCTCTGGACGCGACACCGAAGCTTGGAATTGTACGAACTGCCGTGGGGGCTGGGGCCTTCTACTCCACGTATGAAATGGTGCTCGGATATGTATTTACCGCAGCTCTGGCAAACATCAATGCACATGTGGCCTCGAGTTCACAAGCTTCATGAATATCTTTTCCTTTCGCAAGAGAAAGAACCAGGCAGAATGATACTGAAAGGCGTAGGCAGTGCGGTAAAAACTGTTTAGTTTCTTCTTTTTACTAACGTGTGCCTTCAAAACAACCGTCACAACAACCGTCACAATAACCGTCACAACAACCGTCACAACAACCGTCACCTCGCTGCGGGTATCACGGCTGCTGCTGCGACAATTGAGGGCTTCCACCTTTTGAAAATATTTTTGCAGTTTACGTACATTTAATGGAGTTTTGAATTAGGTTACCTCGGCTGTAGCTAGGCTTTCGGGACTTGCATCTTCCGCGCCCAATTTGCTTCTTGCCTTTTTCATGCCTTTCCACTGATCTTTCCTTATGTTTTCCTTCTCCTTTTTCTTAACTTACTGTTTCTATGCAAAGGGGATCTTGTGTGGAAGCCCACTTGTGCATAGATTCCACCTTTTTTTTGAAGTCCATGCAAAATATTTTCTTATTTTCACTCTCTTGAGATCGCATTCCATGTGGCCAGATAGCTTTAAACTAATAATAGTATCACTAGACTGACTAGAGGATTGAATTTTTCGTTTAACTAGTGGACTTCAGAATTTCATTCATCCTTGTACTTGACATGTGCACTTGACACATGCACTTGACACGTGCACTTGACACGTGCACTTGACACGTGCACTTGACGCGTGCACTTGACACGTGCACTTGACACGTGCACGTATACTTGACACTGACACCCGTGGTGGGCGACGGGTGCACCAATGTAAGAATCTGTTGCGTAATGGTTTACCTACGAGTGAACTTTCATTCCACTTGCGTTCCCGGAAGACCTCCATACTTGAATTCTGAAACTAGCCATGAGCCGTTAATCCGAGTTATGAGACTGAAGAAGCTCGATGCCAGCGCGTCTAACTTCAGAGCACCAAAGTGTCCCCGAATTCAGATGTGGTGCCCTCTATGGAACAGCGCGGCTGATACGTTCGTACGCAGGGCACCTGTGAATTAATTTACTCAAATCCTTCAATTCAAGGAACAACGCTTGAACCTACAACTCTAGTGCAACTTTAAGGGGCCTGTCGGTTCACTGTTAATTGTTTTGTAGAAATACGTTTTTATTGTTTTGTTCGAGTTTATCACTCCGATTTCTTTAATAATTTGTAAAGAGGAATTAGGGATAGAATGGCTCATGAAGCTTTGTTATATTTTTGTGCATTTTCGTAAGCATTGTGTGTGGTTATGAGGTGATAGCGGTACTTAATTTGTGAATATTTTTAGGTATATTACTTTTGAAAATATGTTTATATCGTTTTTTCAAGACTCCTTGTCTCCCCACCGAATTCTGTGACCTTATAAGATTATAATATACGATGCTCAAGTTGCACATGAATATGATTGTAAATGAATCGAAAATCACTATCAAATCATCGGTTACTTAATGGAAATTAGAATTCTCTGGCCAGGGCTGCTCCGCTGTTAGCCTCTTGCAAATAGCTTTTGGCCAGACGCCATTGTGGTTACGTTATCAAGCAACCCCCTGAGAAAAGTGTCAGGAATATTCTAGCATTTAATGAACTTTAACATACTTAAGAACCCGCGTCTGTCAATTTAGTTGCAAGGCTTTTGAAGCATTCGTTTCTGATCAGATAATCAACCGTTACAATTTAACACCACCTGCTTGTATAACATTTTATCTTAATTTAAAATTCATTTGACATCATAGTTGTATGCCTATACTCTCCTCAGGAATAAAAGCCAAACGTAAACGTTTAACTTGTCACGTCTTTGAATTTTGCTTTGCAAATGGACATTTAAGTGAAATGGTTACTTTGTTTCTACCGAATAGATGATTGATTAAAACGATACTCGTATTAGGCCAAGGTGAATAAACGCATTGTCTTTGTTGACTAAAGATGTTCTTTGAGACACTCATTAGAGTCATAGGTTTGTCGCAACAACATTGCATGAATGTGTGCGCTATACATGTGTTACGACAGACTTTTTTGATACGCTTGGGTGTGTCTACGTTGACACACCCGTAACTTCAATAAACGACTGTTGAGCGGTTGTTTACTGGAACTGATCTAGCGCTCTATGCGGGGCGCGGCTGTAACTATGTGAATTGAAGTAAAAACTTCTGTCCAGGAGTGGGAATGACACGATTAAGGCTGACTTTGTTTTTCTTTTTCTGTCTCCTGATTTACTTGTAATGACGCCCTCTATTTGCTTCTTATGACATGGCCGGTGTCTCGTTCGATACGCTCGAGTTGCGGCGTACGCAAACTGAACATTCAAAAAACAAAACTTTTACCACCAAAACTGAAATAAAAACTAACTTTGTAAAAGTCGGAGTGAACACATTAAAACTGATTGTTTTTTATTCTAATTAACAGTCGACGGTATCGGATCATATTCTCTTCATGCAACGTCCAGCAAACTTGGCGACATATTTTTGCCCCATAGTAATGAAGATAAATATCATTTTGATCGCATTCCGAAGCGTCGAAAGATGTATTGGCGTCTTTCTTTTGTTGGGTGTTGGAAAGTGGTTCCTAAACCTGAAGCAAAGAGATGAAATAGAGCTACGGAATGAGTTTGAAGCATGAAATCTAACTTATTATACAATAATAGACACGCTGTTGTCAGTTGATCCCCGCCTATGCTAATTTAAGTTTTAATAATTTAGGTTTACTGTTATTTTTTTTTGGGAGACTTGTAAGAAGATTGTGGTTTGGTGAGTATTATTCAACTTATGAGGCTTAATTTCGTTAGTTTATATTTATTTTTGTTTAGCTCTACCAAATTCTAGTGTTGAGGGTCTGCCCATTGGTCGGAGCCCGCGCTACTCCCCAGCTGTGATAATATACGTTAGAAATGGAAATTAATTTTCTTTTGTCCTTTAATAGTCCCAGGACCGGGGCACGAATATATCTCACAGGAAATTTTCTCGTGACCTCTAAGAGTATTAGAGATCACTCCGCAAGCATGAGTTATAAAAAATATAAGGATAGCTTCAAATAAGCCAAACATGTATAGAGAAGCTAAGCACCGCTTTAAATTGGCCAAACATGTCGTATGGAGAAGATAAGCACCGCTTCCAATTAGCCAAACATGTATAGAAATGATAAACACCGCTTCCAATTAGCCAAACATGTCGTATTGAGAAGATAAGCACCGCTTCCAATTAGCCAAACATGTCGTATAGAGATGATAAACACCGCTTTCAATTAGCCAAACATGTCGTATGGAGAAGATGAGCACCGCTTCAAATTAGCCAAAATTCAAGTGCAAGACGTCCTCGGGACATGACATATTCATCTGAATTTTAAGTAACATTCGATAAAGTTTAAAATAAAGTGTTATTTATACAAAACATGTGTGTATACAAAACATGTGTGTATACAAAACATCAGCGTATACAAAACATGTGTGTATACAAAACATGTGCGAATACAAAACATGTGCGTATACAAAACATGTGCGTATGCAAAACACGTGCATATACAAAACATGTGCGTATACAAAACATGTGCGTATACAAAACATGAGCGTATACAAAACATGCGCGTTTGAGTCATAAGCTAAACTCCCGAGAATGGGAATGAAAGAGCGAAACGTGAAGCACACATGCTATTTCAATGAATATCTATGTCCATCTAAAATTCTGATCTAAGGTTGACTTCGTAATAAAGTCTTAATAATTGCTGTTTTCTCAATTATTCGATAATTAATTCACTTACGTGGGAATAAAGATATTACGTGCTTTCATTTCAGAATTGAAGCACCGCGCATATTTATGGATACGTATTCAAAAATTCCTTTCATATTTTTACGATCTATTTCTATTTTCCATTCATATTTAAATATTTTTTTTCCATACGGTCTTGGGATTTGCGCTAGATATTGCTGAGTAAAACTTGAAAATTTTTCAAACAAAATTTTCTGTTTTATTTTAACAAACCGTGCAAATAATTTCTTTAGTAATTTTTCACTTTGCTCGGGCAGTGTTCTGAATTGGAAAATCCATTTAAAATATTCTTCCCTAGAAATATTTTTCCGTCTGATGACAAGACGACCCAACCTTAGATCGCGACCTATGCTTCTGTAAGTCAAGTTCAGACGAAGAAAAAGTTTATGATTGCCCGTGAGAAAAGTTGTTCCTGTGAGGTCGTCCGCCATGTCGGAGGCTGGGTGGGTGGCTGATTTGTGTTGAGAAATTACGATTTATTGATTAATTAAACTCGACAGTTCTCTCGCCACTGTCTCTAAACAGAAGTGAGCGTGTAACAAGAAGGTAAGTTGTGAATGTACGTATGGGGTCTGCGTGGCATGAGTGGTGTGACGCGTGAGGTATGTTGAGACCCACGACAGATTATCGTATGACCTTGAAATCTGCGTTTCTGATTGGCTCTTAACAGCCATACAACATCTAGGTACTCGCTCAGGACGGCCATCTACCAAGCTACGTAATAAGTGGACGTGCAGTGCAGGTTTGTGCCGTCATGGCAGCAACTGATCTTCGGCAGCAACTCAGTGTTGTGCATGTAACAATTTTTTGATTATGTATGTGTATTTTGATTATATTATGTATTTTTCTATTATGATTTAGTTAATAATAAAATAACAATAGATCATTTTTGATGGCACCGAGGGAGCAGAGTGAGCAGTTGTACCCGTTGGAGAATACGAGGTATTTGCTCCTGGTATTGCTCAAATTGCGTGTCAAAACCACCATCCCCTTGCATGCAGTTAAATTTTGTCATAATGTGGCTGGTTTTGCAGTTGTCCTAACTCTTAGATATTTTCTTCCTTGATGTTCAAAGGAAATAATTTTTATTACGAGGCAGCGCAAGTTGCATCCCGTGACGCTTGCTGTAAGCCTGGCACCAAAGAAAAAGCTGCGTCGCACCATTTAAAATGCGGTGCCAGCGCCGCTGCAGCAGAGACATTCCTTACATCCACGAGTCTTCCGTCTGTACGCCCATGTTTTGGATGGTGTTGATTGCTGTGTATGTTATTCCGTGTTTAACCATCGGGAGTGAGGGACAGAGTGTCTTCGTGGCGGCCAGTGAGCAGCAGTAGAAGCGTCAGCATCGTGAATGCCAGTGAGCAGCAGTAGAAGCAGCAGTATCGTGAATGCCAGTGAGCAGCAGTAGAAGCAACAGCATCGTGAATGCCAGTGAGCAGCAGTAGAAGCAGCAGCACGTGAATGCCAGTGAGCAGCAGTAGAAGCAGCAGCATCGTGAATGCCAGCGAGCAGCAGTAGAAGCAACAGCATCGTGAATGCCAGTGAGCAGCAGTAGAAGCGTCAGCATCGTGAACGCCAGGACGCATCTGCGTACCGCGTAGATCTAAGTTTGAGCAGGTCGCACTTGGAAACATCGGGAGACAGGAACATTGCCCTGACTGCCTGTGAGGTCGGTTGCGTGGGGGCATCTGGGGGCTCTGACGTTTACCTGGTCAGTCCAAGCTTAGGTTTTACGTTCGATGGAACAGTGCCCACCTCTTTAACTCAATATTAACCTACCCTAGTGAGATAGTGGTTAATTTTCTATGATTTGTGTATTTTTGATTACCGTTAGGAGAATATATTCTCCATTTGTGTGAACTCATTTTGTAAAGTTAACACTGTTAAAAGTATTTCACATTTGGGAAGTGATATCCCTGGAAGCAGGAACGAGAGCTGGATATTTCTATTGAATAATTTCACTCGAAAAGAATTCCTTGTTTTATTATTTATCACTTCATTCATTCACTGTTAGGTTTTTTTCAGGAATAGGATCGCTTCCGGGCTTATCTTTCTTGACCACTTTGCTTTGTTCAATACCCACTACTTTTCTGCTATATTTTTGTTGTCATTCTTCTTCTTCTTCATTCTTAACTTGCTGTTTCTTCTGACAGGAGATACTCTGAGGGAACACCCATTACACATGGACTGCATAGTGTTCTCTGAGGTCAATAATACATGGATCCTTCTTTTTGCTCTCTGGGTTCGCTGGGCTTTCTTTGGGTCTCATTTCATGGAGATTGAGAGCTTCAAACTAGAAATTGAACGAAAATAATAATCATCCATCGAAGTTGATGTTTTATTTGTTTTTTGTTTATTTTGAATGTTGAAGGAGAGCTAGCGGGAGGATGGGAACATTGAAGTCGAGGCGCAACTTTAGCTACTTGGCCCAAGCCGAGGGGCTGACGGTGGTGCCTGAGGGGCTGACGGTGGTGCCTGGTGGGTGAGGGAGGGAGGGAGGCTCGCTGCTCAGGGAGGACTCCCATGCCTGCCTGCGAATAGCTGTTGATCGAAATTTCTGAAGATTTAAGGGAATTATTTTTTTTTGAAAATCTCACAATCTACAACGAAAAAAGTAGATTAGTATTACATATTGATTGGGAGAACGAGAAAAACTCTCCCAGGGCAAGCCGCCCCTCCTCGTAAGACAAGCCCCATTTGCATCAAACTTCGCTATAAATTAGGATGTGAAAATGTATCAAAACAAAATTTGCCCTAAATTCAAAATTTCCATTGGAGTGAAACTTATAATTCGAACAATTCCCAAGTCTTCATTTTTTAAATTTAAATGAATTAGTCTCAGTCTTAAGTCCACAGAATAATATTTTTATTTGGGAACTGGAACTTTATTTTCTTACTAAATTTTAAAATTAGATGGATGAACGGTTTTTGAAAATTTGAACACGGTCGATTTCGTTCGCTCTTCCATGCTATTTTTTGACTGTCAGTGTTACCAGTCTTTTTTGTGCCTATGAGTTCTTCTTGGGTTTTACTATGTTCCAGTTTTTCCTACATTTGTCAATCCTTTTTTTAGTTCGCCACCTCGTCTCGAGAATGAAATTTAAACAAGTCCACTGATTTGAGTGCAATACGAAGATAAAATACTTCAGTGTGAAGGTAAAAATACTTCAGTGTGAAGATAAAAATACCTCAGGGTGAAGATAAAAATACCTCAGGGTGAAGATAAAAATACTTCAGGGTGAAGATGAAAATGCTTCAGCGCGAGGGAAAACATGCTTCAGGGTGAGGGTGTTAATATTAGTGCAGCACACAAGATGGTACCTGGAAAGTAATTAGCGTATCCGAAATTCGGTTTAAAAAACGAATTTATCATGATATTTTGGTGGCATTATAGAAAAGGTTCGACAAAACGATTAGGGCACGAGCACATCCACACTTGCCTCCCGTCCCCCCATGAGTACAAGCCTGCCCGAGGCTGGGGGCGTGAAGAAGGACTCGTATGCTGCACGCCCTCAGGGGGCATAGGATAGGCCACAGGTAATAGAGGTAGGTTTGTTAGGTTTGTCTATCCTATGCTATGGGGAC
>VOMN01082288.1:0-32141 GCA_014899125.1 Orchestia grillus | reverse complement strand
CAACTAGGACTCACCATAAACGAAGGCAGGGTCTTGAGGAAGGCTCGCACTTTGGGGTCAGTGGAGGACTGCGTGAAGAGCTTGGAGCCCTGGCCCTCGAGCACGACCTCTTCCAGCCCTGCGATGTTGCCGCCCCTCAGGTACTCCCTGATGCGAGCTGAGCCTGAGCCGCCTTGGTTGCTCACCACTGCCATGGGGAGGCCGAGTGTTACATCACTGGCATGGGGAAGTGCTTCAACCCCAGTGGCAGGAGGGAACGAGTGGCACAACACCAGGGGCATGAAAGAACAAGTAGTACAACACCAGGGGAATGGATGAACGAATGGTACAACACCAAGGGCATGGGAAGGCCTAGTGTTACAACACTAATTGCGTGGGGAGGCTGAGTGCTACAACACCACTAGCAGGGGGAAGACGAATATTTCAACACCACTGATATGGAAAAATACGATTGTTATGACGTCAGCTGATAAAACTACGATAAATGAAAGCGAATAAGGATCTTGGGTGTTCGGGTACACTGCTCAGCATGAAAATAGCGTAGAAGATCAAGGCTAGATGTAAATTACTGAGCTCAATGAAGAAACAGCAATAAGGCTACTAAAAAGCAACGTTCGTTGACATGACAACAATTGTAGTGAAACATAAGCTACTCGGCCAAAACGTTCGTCACACACTGGCCAAATGAGGGTCGAACGAAAACAATCGAGCCTAAAAATTCATTAGACAACCTTTTACATTGATGAAAGGTTTCATTCTATTAGGTATATGTTCTACACGATTTCGCAAACAAGCTGAACGAATATTTGTCCAAAGAACGAACAAACGTTAAGAAAGATCTTCCATCGAAGCAGGAAGAGGTTTTGAGCCTCACAGCTCCCTCTCCAATTAGTTAAACAGATTTTCGATAGGGTTCAAATCACGAGACTGTGGAGTCCATGACATACGAGAAAATGATCTCTCGTGATCCCTGAACCAATCTTGCATTACATGAGACCGGTATATACGAGTAGGAGTATCATCATCTCGATAAATACTAGAATCTTGCACCAAGGTTGTTCAAATACACCTTAGATTTTATTTCCTTGTTCCACAAATTTGTCGAATTTGATCCTGACCATGTGAAGCACCCCCAGATCATTACACTGCACCCGGAAGCGTGTGCTCTCGGAGTAACGCATGAAGGATCTGAAGTTTCATGGACTTCCCGTCTCACTGTAACTGCTATCATTCTGAGCATGGTGAACCTCGCTTCATTTTACCATGACAAATTTTCATTGCTCTACAGTCCAGTCTTTGTGGTCTTTTGCAAATTGGTGCTGTTTCGTTCGATTAGCTTCACTGAACGACTTACTTACAGCGGTATAACTCTTTAAACCCATTTTCTTCATTTTCCGGTGCATGAGGTGAGAAAAAAAATTTTACGATCTTCGTTGAAGATGTTATCAACTGCTAAACGCTTTTCTGCCAATTTGCTTTCACCAACCGCTTTCAGAGAACGCCTGTCGCGAGTATGCAGAATTTTAGCTCTGCCATTATTACCACTGAATGACTGCACATCACCATCTTTTTCCACTGAGTAATTGTTTTTTGTACAGTCCTAAGTTCTGTGGTCATCATTTGCGATACTTCACATGCGGATTTCCCAGCCCGGTCCAACGTAACGTCTTTTGTCAAAGACGTATGTTTGTTTTGCAGGCTTTTTCCCAGCGGCATTATTCACGCTTGTTCTTGCGGAGAGAGCAGTTGCAGTCCTGACTACCAGCCGTACTCAGCCCAATCATTACAACCATATTCGTTGTTATCAAATTTATCGTGAGAAAGCCTGTAAAAATTGTTTTCAAATTATTTTTACATTATATCAAGGTGCAACAAACTCGTTGGCCGAATAGTGTACTTGACTGGAAAAAAATATTCGAAAAGAGTCCATTCCCATTAGAAACTGATCTCTCGCGACCCGTGAAGCAATCTTGCAATACATGAGGTCGGTATATACGAGTACAAGAGCCGTAATCTTGAAAAATACTGGAATCCGTGATTTACCTTACCCCCATATACGCCAGGTAGATAAACTTAATCCTATCGCATATCCGGTGCCCACTGAGTGGCCAACTAAACACATATAATTAAACGTGAATTAACCTTTGCTTTCTCAAATCTTAACAAAGCAATCACCTTAGCGCACTGAAATACAAAACCATTCACACCAAGCTTAAAAAATGTTATCGTGTAATTCGTAAGTTAATTTGATTCGCCCTATGTGTGAACAGAAATGGACTAAAAGCATCACTCCACATCCAATGAGTGTAACGTTCCCTATGCAGATGCGTGTTCGTAGGCCTTTTCTACTGCAATCAATCAACTCAATTCAAAGAAATTATTCACTGCCATTGTAATCCTTCCTAAGAACGATCTGTGACTAACACGTACTAGTTTCAGGTGGTTTTTAATTTTTTCCAGACGGAAAAGATTACTCGGAAATAGTCGGCTTATAACGGTACATATTAAAGAAGGCTGTGTGAACTCATTTCAAGCTTTTTTCATCTCAAAATAAAAAATTTTGACTAGTCTACTAGTCGGCACCAGCACAAATTGAGTCGAGACGAGTTGACTCGTCTTGGCTCGAAGAGGTCACTCTCGACTTCATCATAAACTCTTCAGACTTAGGAAAAACTGTACTGTAAAATGCGGAGCAGAACAGCATTTATGCACGACACATCAGTTATGCGCAACACATCATCACTTATGCACAACACATCAGTTATGCACAACACAACATCAGTTATGCACAACACNCAACACATCATCAGTTAGGCACAACACATCATCAGTTAGGCACAACACATCATCAGTTAGGCACAACACATCATCAGTTAGGCACAACACATCCTCAGTTAGGCACAACACATCATCAGTTAGGCACAACACAGTACCGTTTCAGTTTGCAAGTCACGCACCAAAATGTTATTGCTTGGTAACTTTGTTGTAAAAAATGGAGCCCAAGAAATTGTCTCGGTTCTTTGAAAAAATAGAAGCCTGTACGTTCTGAAAATTGAATCAATAATCCGCGCTGCTAATCAACAGTCGCACGAATGGGAACAAGTTGCTTAAAAAAAAGTCTTAGGGGTAATAACCTTACGGAATAAGCGTATGGAATGTTTGTTTTCGAAAAACTTTTAATTTGTGAATGCTCTCCACAGTTTTTAAAAGGAAAGATTTTTGACTTGATTTGATATAAATTCTAAAATGAACGCACCGTATCTGTTTTCCGTGATATAGTTCCTCATACCCGTACAATTTCCACCACTGGAAAAGTAAGTAGTGACCGTAATAGCTGCTAACGGCGTTTGAGAGAAACGTTTCGAAAAAAAATTCTGTATCCTCAACATAAATCGAGAGATAACTTTTTCGCCCAGAATACTTCCCGCCCTTTTTTATTACAATGGAAACGGTATCCCAAAAATAGTTCTTAGTTTGGTCATTAAAATTAAAGCTAAAAGTAAACAATTTCATGGTGCTATTAAAGGCTTATAACCAGAGAGTGTTCTGGAAAACAAGCACACGGAAGAGCGTGTGAGAAGAATCGCGTTAGAAATTATAACTCTGCTAGTATAAGCACACGCTAGAATTTCTTCTTCTATTGACAGCTTACTCCATTGCCTGAATTGAAAATAAAATTGTACTGCTTCACGAACAGCCGATACCCAACGTTTAAATGCCAACATTAAGTAGCAAAGTTTTCAGAGCAAAATTCCCTGATAAAATGCAGAATTTTATCGCAAGTGTCCTTACATTTTATGAGTAGTTCTCTCTTTAGGGTACGAAGATAAACTGACTCAAAACACAATAATATTTATCTTAGGTGTTGCAACCATACGGCAAAAACAATTGGTAGTGAACTATGGATCTCCAACTGACGAAATTTTTTTTTTTCAATTTGACGATGCAAATCGTACTCCGTCTCTAGAAAATGCGGCCACTAATTGCAAACATGACTAAGAAATGCTGACAAATACCGCAAAAATCTTTAGCACTTTTCTAGAAAACTTGAGAAGTGAAGATGAAAAATATTTAAATTTTACCTTCAGCATACTTGCTATCATATTTACCTGCTTCAATAATGCATCAAAGGAAACCAGAAAACCAATGACTAATTACTCCACTATTTTTTTCTTGCTGAAAGTAATTTCATATCTCTATCAAATTTTAATTATTTGAAAAGATATGTTTATGAAAATAGAAATAAATACATTCCACGCACGGTAAATATACGTATGAACTTTTACGTCTGGAGCGCTTGGTAGGAATACCAATACCGCAAAAACTGACACACGTCGGGTTCTCCCACTCCGAACGTGTCATTACTTTATTGCAACTAAAAACAAGCGTGAAACATACAGCCTATACTCAATTAAATATAAACGAATAGAAAACGAAACCAATTTACTATTTAAAATAAGGAGACTTGAGTTATAAACTAAGGCAGAAAGTACGAAAGTTTATTCTGACCATCAAAGTAATGAAAGTAATTTACGAATGGACGCACAGCTCTGTCATTGGGCCGAGCCGCACTCGAGGCTGCCAATGAGCATGCAATGTTTGGTGCACGGTTGCTTAGGTACGCCGTCACTACGCCAACACGTGTCAATACCAGGCGTCTCCATGGGCATCACGCTCTTAACGCAGCCCGGTGTCTACCCTCTGCTTGAGGCCATAGGTCCTCACGTTTGTACTAAACCTGAAACTCTACGTTGCGAGTACTCTACCTGAAACTCTACGTCGCGACGCTTGTACTCTACCTGAAACTCTACGTCGCAACGCTTGTACTCTACCTGAAACTCTACGTCGCAACGCTTGTACTCTACCTGAAACTCTACGTCGCGACGCTTGTACTCTACCTGAAACCCTACGCCGCGACGTTTGTTCTCCTGAATACCATACTGTAGAAATATCGGTGACGCATAGCAGTAACGGTATCGGAGACCCATTCAAATGCTCGGTTTCAGGTCCATAAGGCTGCCGAGGCGACAAACTCTAGAATGTGGTCAGGCAAACCTGCGCATGCGGTGGATACACTGGCCGTATTACAGCCCGTAACTGTGATAACGGCGATCGCTGCGGTCATAAAATTCTTTGTAGTAAATTCTTTGTTGTAAATTCTTTGTACTGACAAAGGCCATAAATCAACTGTGCAAGTTCATACGATAGAGGTATACACTAGATAATCATTACTTCATTTTAACACGCATCATTACACAACAAAACGTATTTAGACATATTTTCGTAGGTATATGTATACACAGGATATTTAAAAAACGGCAACCAATCTTCTTGTACGTATTCTAGATACCATAGACGTTTTCATGCGGTTCAACATAACTTTTATCAACGAAAGTACAATTAAATATAATACGTTCGGTTGCATATTTCTCAAACACCCTGTTCGGTTCGACCCACAAATTACACTAGATAATTTTTAAAAAAATTATTTTAAAATATTAAAGAAGTATCTATGATACGAGTTATCACAATTTAACAAGAAACGTTAATATATAATTCAATTTTAAAATTATCGAGTGTACTTTTTATGGGTCATACGGTATATGCAGAGCTGTTTTGAACCTAAATGAGCATTTGTTCTACTTTCGTCCAGACAGAAAGCACGTGTTGCTGTGACGGCAACTCGCTGCGTTTGACCACGCAAAAAATGATGCGTCGAGTTATTTCAAATGCCGCCTCAGTCACTGACCGAGAATCATCGATGTGTAGGGAACAATGACGTTTCAGTTACATATCGACGACAGCACAATGCTTCGGTGGCAGGGCGGACAGGCCTTAACAGAGCAAGAAAGACCTAGCAAACATCATCACTGGAGCAGCTTGCCAGTGGAGCTCGCTGTGAAATAATTCAGTGACGGGTTTCGGTTACGTGTTAATGGAAAAAGGCACTAAGTGGTAAAAGGCTAAGGGTGCAGCAACATGTTATGATGGCCCGGCGATTTTACCAGAGGTACGTTAACACAGGCCGACATGAAGGAACAGGTAAAAAGTTCCTATAGGAAAAGTTCCATAATTGCAGGGACGGTGCAATCCACCTGGATATCATTATCGCAATGATACAATTTTTCATTAATCAGTGTAGCTGAAATTGCGTAGGAGCAAAGTTCCTGTTCCCAGAAGGCAATAGTGTCTGGTGAAGAGGCAATGACCGAGGGTCAATAGCGGCATGAAGTGCAGTGTCAGTGTGGTCGATGCAGCCGTGATGGACTACTCCCAGACCTCTTGGTCAACCCTCGCTCGTTAACGTAGTCTTCTCATCGGAAAAAATTCTTCATTCGGACGCAGTTGACTCAGAATTCGAGAAGGTTTTCGAAGCGAGATCGGAGAATTTGCAACCCACACTTGAGA
The DNA here is from genome assembly GCA_014899125.1 of Orchestia grillus. Taxonomy (NCBI): domain Eukaryota; kingdom Metazoa; phylum Arthropoda; class Malacostraca; order Amphipoda; family Talitridae; genus Orchestia; species Orchestia grillus. The sequence goes on along the minus strand of VOMN01082288.1, from coordinate 25,733 downwards.
TTTAGCAGTTTCGACGAGGATTTAGACTCGTGATTTAAGTTGTCATTACTTCTATTGTAAGAGCTGAGTAAAATATAGAAATGCAAATATTCCGTTTTCCAGATGAACTCTGAACACAGTTCTTCACGACCGAATTGAAACAACATTGTAACATATAAATAGCGTCAATGTTACCTATTCGTTGTCAAACGGAACAACGTTTCACCAAATTGGATACGCTCAACTTTACTAATTTACATTTGCTATGTGTTTGTTCAAACAAAAATGCAGTTTACCGACACGAAATCGCTTTTTTATACCTAGTGTAACATTACCGTGCATTCGATATAAATTGTGTATCATTAAAAAGATGTCTGTCAACTTAAATTGTTGGTAGTTGACTTTAAAGCTTAAGCTCCCGATCCCTAGGAAATGTAATTCCAATAGAACTAAAGAAAGAACCATTTAGCTACATTCGCACGCAGGATCCCTTGAGCATAGGAACAACAAGTTAAGATGGATGAGGAAAAAAAGGCAAAGAAGAAATAGGAGAAAATGTATGAAAATTTGAAGATACAAACTGGGCACGAACGATAGAAGTCCAAAAGGCCTTTCTGCAGCTGAGGTATAGTACGACTGCCTATCTGAGGACACCATTCTCCATAGCGTACGAGTTGTAGTAATGGAAGTAGTGGTGGTGGTAATAGTGATAGCAGCGCTTCAGTAACTCAGACTATCTTGCACCTAAAGAGTGGGGACCATTTAGAATGGACTTGTGAGAACGGGAAATCTATGCACAAAGTGTGTTCTCACACAAGATCCCCTGCGCTTAAAAAAACAGCAAGTTAAGAAGGGAGAGGAAGAAAAGACAAATAAGAAATAGCGAAGAAGGAATGAAAACGGAAAGAAGCAAAACGGACACGGAACATAGAAGTCCCGAAGGCCTATCTAAAGCTGAGAAAGCCTAACCATTGCGTACGATGGACAAACTTGACTAACCTAACCCTATTCCCTATCCTGTGCTCCTGAGGGGATGTTTTTCAAATGAAAAATAATTTGGGCGATAAAGGAAAAAGCAATAATAAAACTGTATTCACGCCACACTAAATATGTATCCTACATACATTGAGCCGTGAAAATATGAATGCTGATTTTTTTAAGTAACTTTACTAGTCAACTCTAAAAGTTGTGTAATCAAACAACTTGATAAACCGAAAATAAAACTTTTACCTCATAAGACCATCAGTAACTCATTAAAATATACAGCAATCAATCGTTAATGAAACTAATTCCTAACGCCCTCGATCTGCTCAGACTCGGCTTTAAAAATATTTCGGCAAACAAGGACGAAATTTCCTGAAGTTCTAGTTAATATTTCAACAGCTTTAAAGGTGGAAAGCTCTCTAACGCCATCCTGATAGTGGAAAATGGTAAAAGTGCAAGTCTGTGTAAAGGGCAAGTTTTGAAAGTTACAATTAATATTGAAATTCAGATGTCAACCTAGCTGAGTTCACCTCCAAGCGCTGTTGCACTTGAGTAAAGCAAGTTCACAGGATCACTCATACCAACTGTTCCGCTCCTAGCCATAGCACCGAGGCCGACCCTAGAAACCTGATAATTGAAAAGTTATGCTCATTCCAGAAATTCCGCGCTACACATAATATCAAGATTAATTCCTCATACATCTTTGATTTAAATGTATGAAAGGTTTCAAAATAACTATGTGGGAATAAGTTTAAACAGTGAAAGCGTCTTAACAAGGTTGGGTTTGTAGATTTACCCCAGCAGACATCCCATGTGCCAGGCAGCAAACTAGAAAAACTCCCTCAATTGAAGGATCACCATATACCACACTGTACGTTCTTTATATATTCTATGGTTAAATGTTCAGACACCTACGCGTCCGTCAGTATTTTCTCTAACATTGGATAATTCTACCTTTTGGAGATGTGCTAAAACGTCTGCATTTCAGCTACCAGTGAGTATTTTTGCTCTATAAATCTACACTCCTATTGACCTACCGGTTTTAGATACGGATTCCATAGCTGTAGAGAGAGAGTTCAAGTGCATCAAATCCAACGGAAAGCATGCAGACTGAAGCGTAGGTGTTGATGTTTGTGCGCTATAATAACTGCGAAAGTTATTCAGGGAGCAAGGCGGGGTGACGTGAATTTCTGCCGTCTTAACGAACCTTCAAATTTGCGGGTCACACGACTTAGGAAGCAATTGTCCGGCGATGCCAAATTTGCTCAAGTTTTGCGGTTTAAGTTTGGTACAGTCGATGGATGAAAAATGCAAGTTCCTTTGATTTTAAAAACCATAATGTGACGCACCATACAAAATGGGAACTGCATGGTAGCACACCCAAGGCTATCGAAAAATTCCATTTCTACACCTAAGCAGAACACAGTCAAGTACTCAATACCTGGTCCCTTTGAAATTTTAATGGAACCAGTTTAGCAGATCAAACGAACGAAATGATGCTTTAAAAAATAACGACAGGCGCGAATTGAGCTGAAAGTTCTGAAGGTTACTAATGCTCATTTCTAAGCACGACTCTTCATTCATGAAGATGCTGGGAAATTTAGCTCTAGACTAGCTTTTCATTCACAGCTCCCAGGAAGGAGCGTCAGTCCATTAGTAGCAACCCGGAAGGCGCTTCAATGAAAGCAAGATCGTAACATCGACCCCCTGTGTACTCCATGGCTCCATTCAGTCCTCCCGCAGTCCCTTAAGACCTCGCTACAACTCACGGGAAATTGGGGATCACCTTTGCAACAAGATTTTCCTTCTTCCAGTAGGGGAAAATGAAAAAAAATTTCCGTCGATGAAATACAAGTTTGATGATATCGATCTGATGAAAAAATAGATTTGGTTTTCTTAACGGGTGGCGAAATAATTATTTATGCCCCCTCATACAGATAAATTGAGAAATTTAAAAAAACTCTGCAAAAACTCGCCAATATTTTGAATCTTAACAATTGAGAGAAATATCGGTCCTTACGTATTATCGGGAGGACTTTTGATTTTTACTTTTTCTTTTTTTTGCACAGGGTTTGTTGGTTAGTATGAAGATCTTTGATTTAATAAACGCGCACTGAGGAAGAGGCTGTTGTGTTCCTTCAGGAGAAAAGTATCTTGCCGGCTGAACGAATCTGTCCGAACAATCACAAAATGAAGCTCTACTTTGGCTCGCGCATTTTCTGGCAATGTAACGTCAAGTCATGCAAAAAGAAGGTGAATATGCGAGTGAACAATTGGTTTGCCGACAGTCGGAATTACAAATGTAATGGTTAGGTTAGGTTAGGTTAGGTAATTCCGGTTTTTTTAAAGGTCCTCCCGATAATACGTAAGCACCGAAATATCTTTGACCAAAGGAAAATGTTTTTCATCATTTAGTCAAATTTCCTTCTCAAGATAAATAGTGGCTGATCTGAAAGTAATGCTCAAAAAATTATGAAATTGAGCATTTCAGAAAAAAAGTATTCTTAGACCTCTCATTCTGTTACAGATTAGTATTGCTTTAGGATTAATAAAACTTCGCACTGAAATTATACAGCGAATACAGTTAATTCTCCCTAGAACAGTCAAGTATTAGAGCGTCTGTCTCTCTGTTAAGAGGTCCTGGGTTCGATACATCAGGGCGAAGTGATTTTCTTGAGAAAGGAAAATTCAACACATTCCAAAACACGAGAAGGTGCACACCAGTGTGGCTGGGACGGGGTGCCTGAATAACTTCAAAAGCGAAAAAATGAGCCGTCAGGTTAGTGATGGCTCCACAAATCAAATGCACGGAATATTTCTACTAAGTCTGAGTTGCAGCTTTGCGATTCTCCGAGCATCCCGATGCTGGGTGGTCGATTATTGCTCACTGGGTGCAGTCATTTCCATAGCAGACACGACCCTGCTCATCGTACGGTCTGTATTTCAAGGTGGAGTTTCAGCCATTCTTGGTGAAAAAAATTAAAACTTGTCTTAAAAATGACGCTAAATCTTGAAAAATTGTGGAACACTTTTGGCATCAGCAAGAAATGAATTGATGTAACATTACGCGGAAGGTTGATAAACTCGACACAAAAGTATGTTTGCAAATTCATTTTCACGGCTGCGTTTGTTCTGTAGGAGACTGACGGAAGCCAGTACGGGGCCGTTTTGATTCCACTAGCTGTAGGCATTCAAATTACGATTATTTAGTTGCCAGCCAACATCAAAATTAGGTATGAAATTTCGAGCCAATACTATTAGTGTTTTTAAAATTCTAAGCCAATGCCCGAATTTAAAATTAAATATTCAAGCAATTTAACATAAAAGAGACCAAGTGTTGATGTTCTCAACACTTTGACTGCGATTCTCCACGCAGGAAATATTTCATGTCGACAAAAATTTTGGCTGCGAGTTTTAAATTGAAAGATTTTGCCGTCACAAATTTGGTTATCCTATTCATTTCCCCCCTAATCCCAACTAGCTTATTCGAGGAAATAAACACAAATTCTATGAAAACCTAAAAATTTGTATTCATATATGTTAGTGCTTTCGTTACGTTAGGTTAGGTTAGAATCGTTAGATGATCGCGTGTACCATGTATGGTGCACGTCGGTGTCAAAGTGTTAAGGTGCTGTTGCCCTAGGAAGGTCCATACACAACCTTATTAGATTTAAAAATTGAAGAATTAAAGCTTGATAAGAGATTTGCTTAAGCGAAATACGATACTAGAAGTTGGACATGATAAGTTATGACGTTCAGAAGGAAGTAGCCGTAAGCCGAAATGACAAAACCATTAGCGGGGTAATTAACCCAAAATTACTTCGCTGTTCACGAAGCCACACACGCAACTACATCAACACGTTGGCCGCGATGTGCGCCATATTGGTACACGCAATCATCTATTATTTGTCGACATGAAATTTTACCTGTAAGGAGAAATCGCGGCCAACGTGCTAACATGTTTGCATTCACCATAAAAGTTTCGTTGTTACGCTCTTTTCACAATTTCAGCAGAGCTAAATAGCAGTCGAGCCGAGAGTACGAATACCAACCTACCGCTTGAAAGATATGCGAGTCACACGGCAGCGTACGTGCCAATGCCACGTTATTGAAGTAGCGTTTGATTAAACGACACCTGCGACTCACCTTTAGGTGGGGACGAGTGAACGTACAAGCCATTTTCAATGTTTCCTTGCCCATCTTCAGGGTTGGAGTTTCTTCTACTCGTTGAGTTTCGTGGCCGGGAGAGACTCCGGCTCCGCCCAGCCTTGGTCTTGGCCATTTTGGGTCGGCTTCTGGTGAACTTTATTCCTTTCTGGAGTCCTGTCGCGGGACAGTGAGAGAAGCCATGCTCGTTGCAGGATCTGAACAAATTAAGAAATTATACAGCAGGTGAACTCTGAACCAAGGGCAAAATTGGCGATTGGTTAAAGATTTCTGCGAACAAAAACAAAAAAGACATCTAATTTGTGCCTGATAAGCGGATAGGATCTATCTTGAAAATATCCTGAAACTGTGAAGTTACGAAAATGAATTTTTTTTAACATATGCGTGAGTAATCACACAGTGATAAGTTCTCAAGGAAAATTAAAATTTTTGTACATGAAACGTCAAGCATGAGAATGCAAATGTGGTCTTCTCGTGGGCTGTAATTTATTCCTTGCACTTTAATGAGCGTCAAACGTCACGATGTTCTATGAAAAGTTTCTTTTCCCTACAACTTGACGTTTCAGTTAAGCTCATCGCACCCTGACAGAGCATAGCAATAAGCAAGGAGATGATGAAAGCCAATTTCTTATTTTTTACTTTTTTCTGTTGTAATGTCGAACGCGGGGCATTGGAACGACCGAGCGACACTAGTCACTGATACAAACTCATAACAAAATGATGGTCAGAATGTAATGTATTATAAAAAACTATCATAACGGTAGTTGTATAAGGAGGTCCTTGAAACACGTGAAATTACGTACATATTGTACCGTGTTCGAGTTTTTTAGTATTAAATTGTCAGAACCTCTAATTTTCATCAAAATAATATGTTCAATACGTTCAACGTTGTCATACTGAGACCACAGGGCTGTAAAATATAATATATAAAAATTCATAAAATTGTAGTTATTCCACAGTAATGACTGTAATTCTTTCGAAAAAATATAATTTCAACTTTGGCCAATAGGAAAGCACAACTCGGAGTTTTATTGAACTTTCCCTTCTAGAAGAAAAGTGAACATTATCAATCGAGTGTGTTCCGCTGCTCCTGCGAGTTGGTGTGCGTCTCTAGCCCGTCGAGATCGAAACAAAGGTCTCCTGCAGTTTTGTTACTAAATAGACAAATTCAGACACGTATTTCCATACATGAAAACAAACAATATTTGAAATTAATTCTCCAAACGGGGTAGGTAGACATGCAATTTTCCATTCAACGCAGCCCCTTAGGCCTGCACAGTTGAAGTACTACGGAAATTTTTTGGCCGTGCGCTCGCGTACCGCAGGGCCTCACAGGGGTGACACAATTGCTGCCCCACGAAAGTTAGTTTCATGGCTCAATACCGTCGTAATCGTTTGTATTCAAAAGCCTTTAAATTACAACTGTCCTTAACGCGATTGTTTTACAAAGTGAAAGCACTTGCAGACCATACGCAATCAACGAAAACGCACACGTGCGTCCGACGCACCAGCTAATGATAGCAATTGGTTTTTTGCGTCATAATTCTGTTGAGGTGAAGCGCTTCTTGCCTCTCACTTCTCACCCAAACTTGGCTCCAGCTCTCAAATGGTAACGGAACTTAAAAACTTACCAGCCATTGACAAGAAAGCACTTCATCGCCGGAAAATTATCTCTTTGAGTCCGGGACTTTAGTTCAAAAGTTTGTCCACAATTCAATAGTTTCATCATACCGGTGAAAACTAAAGTGAGACTAAGGACTTCAACAGGACTCGAATTAATAAAAAGTGCTTCAACACCTGAAAATCAGAATGGAGGACTAACTCCCCCAAGGCGAGATAAAATTCCGTCATGCAGAATCGTAATAATCAGCGAACCAACTTCGGGAAAAACTCGATTTGAAACTAAAACTTCGCCGTAACAAAGAATTAAACGAATTAACACATGAAAACTTAAAATTATTTTTACTGTAGAAAACTCCAGGAAGGAAGTTTAGTACCCCGTCTCGCCAGCAAGAATTTCGTTTCACTGAAATGAGAAAACTTCTCTTTTAAAACGCCCATCAAACGAAGGAAAATGAAGATTGGTCGAAAACTCTTCATTGACCAAGGTTCACAGTGTGTAATTCAAGCCCAATATATTATTTGTCCTTAGTAAAATATTCCAGAAATGAGCCCATAAATCCCGAGAAGTTGCGGTTAATATTTACTTAGTAGTAATAGGTATTTACTGAATAAAATAAGTCGGCATCGTGTGCAGGCAAAGGTTCATCGTAAACCATTCATGTTAGTATCATTGGAGAAGATTTTTTCTGAGTTGTTAAAACTAACGTTCGAAAGGTTTCAAAGCCTAGAAAGTGTACATGGAAGAATATTACTATTTGTAGGCCTCTTTGTCTCTAATTTGCAAGCAACGTATCTCCCCTTCACTCTTTAGGCACTCAAATCTGAGCGCGTTGTCTTGGGCTCAATGCTGGAGGCACACCCTGATGAGGGACACGCGCACATAGACCGCTGCTTCTGAGAATTTCCAAATGCTGGAATATTTTTACCGACAATTCCAGAACTGTTTTACACGTTTAAAGCTTTAAGCCCAATCGAATGCGTGCAGTATTTCATCATTTTCTGATATAAACAAATACTCTTTTTAGCCGTCCATTTCCGTCCTGTCCTTCTATTCAAAATCTAGCGACGGACTCCCGAGAAATCTCGGCAAAAACGCTGGCAAAAGGCTGCTCGTGTGGAGGTCCTGTCGCTCAATTCTGAATAGAAAGACGGGCCGAAAATGAATGCCTTACGTGAGTATTGTTTAAATACCAGAAAATGATGAAGTACTGCATGCATTCGATTGGGCTTAGAGTTCTAAACGCGTAGAACAGTTCGGCAATTGTTGATAAAATTGCGAGCAGTTTTTAAAGTACTGACAGGTGTGGAGAGCACAATCTCACGTAATGCAATCAATTTATTGTTGTTTAAATGTAGACAAGTTGGTCAAAAGATGAAAACAGTCTTTACTAAGCGCAGGAATTGTGAAAAAATTTCCCTAATATTCACAAATTTATATCTATAAAAAAATAGTAGTCGTAATTTGAACTATGTTTTTGAGAGTATTGGACGTTCGTAACAGTAGTAACACATGAATTATTCAGATGACATCGATTTTAATTTAACACTTTAAGTGCGATTCTCCACACAGGTAAAACTTCATGTTGGCAATTATTTCCGTTGCGGATGTAAAAATGAAGGATTTTTGCGTGACCACATGTGGACACGTCGCGCTTAAAGTGTTAATACATGTATAACAATCATGTGCTGGCGATGAATAGGTTCTCTTTTAAATTGTCACAGAATTTCTTCTGAGTGTATGTACTATTTTTTTATTTGAAGAATTACGAAATCAAATCTTCTATATCGAAAGCGATGGTTTGCTTTCAATTAGTAAATTACAGATACTCACGTTGTGAGACAGTATTCAGCTCGTTAAGTAGGGAGTACTCAAGACTTGATTAACGTAGCACACCGACGCACTACTACACTCTGCAACTGCCAGCGCACGACTGAATAGATATTGTCGGGGACCTTCCTTCGCCGACTGACGTGTTTCATTAATAAATAATTTCAGACCACCGGCTGGAAATTCTTGGAAACTTCTGTAGTACCGTGTAAGCATTAGTTTTTTTAATCACTAAGGACATTTTTTGAAAAGATTTCTCGCCCACTTAACCATGCTCCCACGTCTGTGTCTGAGGGTCCTTGGAATGAATATTCCAAAACGAATGATAAATCAGGCGCATTACAGAAAATTCTGTACGCTCCTTCAAATTTCTGAGTGGCGAGACCTGAAAGCTGGCTATACACACACGCGTCATCTAATAATTCAGGTTCGACCTCGACCCGACCTGCAAGTGCCATTGGTGCCCCAGAGCCGCGCTAGTCCAGCCCGTAGACTCTACTGACCCAATCTTCGCATACATCACTTCCTACAAGGTCGTGACCGAAATCTTAGAAAATCCCTTCCGTTGGAGCGACTTGCAACATGTGTTAACATAAAGCGCATGAGTCATCAAATTATTGCTCAATCATTGTGGAATACAATAAATGTTTTGTCACAAAACGGTGAAAATATAGTTGAAGATTTTAACTAGGGTGACAGATTCGCACTCTGCTGACACATTTCGTGGTCAGTAAGATTGGCACTAAGGAGTAAGCAGCATCGAGATTTGTAACTCAGCTGTGAAGTGAAATGATTTACAAATTTATCCACTTATAGGTCTTCGTTTATGACGAAGAAAACAAATTTTAAATTCTTCATTTCCTTGCATGAATCGAATCGTTCTATACGCATTTAAATTCCAACGGTATTTGAAATATCTAAACGCTGCATGTGTTTTATTGCACAAGGCAATCTTACAGCAGGCATTCGAAAGTATCAGGCAGATTTAAGTGCAACGGAACATTAAAAAACAAAGCACGAACAGCGTTCGATTCGTGGGGTGCTTCAATGGACGACTCACGGGGTACACAACATCCAACTTTGGATGTAGTGTACCGGTTTATACATGAGGGACGTACCTGTGGATGTGGTGTACCAGCTGTTACATAAGAGACGGACCTTTGGATGTGGTGTACCAGCTGTTACATGAGAGGCGTACCTGTGGATGTGGTGTACCAGCTGTTACATGAGAGACGGACCTTTGGATGTGGTGTACCAGCTGTTACATGAGAGACGGACCTTTGGACGTGGTGTACCAGCTGTTACATGAGAGACGTACCTTTGGACGTGGTGTACCAGCTGTTACATGAGAGGCGTACCTTTGGATGTGGTGTACCAGCTGTTACATGAGAGGCGGACCTTTGGATGTGGTGTACCGGTTGTTACAGGAACTACGTAACCTTGGACGTACCGTGTCAGGTGTTACACGAGCGTTGTTAAATGTTTCTAAATTTCGCTAATCAGTTTATACTTCCATGCGGACATTGACGTCATTTTACAAAAAGAACATTAACTTTGACCACCTAACACTTTCGTTAAAATTTGTATGTATTCCTTTTCTGCTAGAGCATGTGTATTTTTCTGCATACTGTCTGAAACTACATGACACTGTCGCTAAAATTTTTGGATTCATTCGCTGTAGAAGCATACGGATTTCTATCCATGCTTTCGGATACTGCATGGCACTTTCGTCAACATCGTTATGTATTCTATTTCTGTTAAAGAATGTGTATTTTTACGCAACCAATTGGATACGTACGAATATTTCAGGCATACATGACGTACGAATTTCTTGTTTTTTGTGCACTATCGTTCCATGGAAACTCAGGTCCCGTATGATTTGGAGGAGCGCCTTGATTGTCCCTCACGACGCCAAGCGTTAACGACCGAGTTTGTTTCGTTAGAGGACGCCCGACCTTAGGTCTGGGCAGCCAACCCATCGATGAGTTAGCAAAAGATTCATAAGAATACTGGGGTGGCAAAAAGTTCTGCATAATTATTAGTATTTCAGAGAAAAAGCTCGACTGGGTGCTGCCGTTTCTCAACGAAAAGGCATAATTCGCCCTCACATTGCCAAGCCAAGAGTATTTGTACAACTCTATTGTTGATGTATTGCAAAAATTTCAAGCTCTGGTTCAGGGTAAAGAGTGCAGGTAATTCAGAGAACATATATTTACCTGAATATTTAAATAAAACAGAACAAAATTGATTGACAATCAGAAAATCAAGTAAGCAAAAAATGTATAGACCGAAGTAAAATTTGCCAAAATTGATACCACGTTAAATCGTTGTTATTTTGTTGCACAATTTGAGTATCTTGATAAAAAACGAAAGCTGCCATAGACTTCCAGCAGCACACGTAATGTAAACAAACTACGATCGGCAACCTCATTATCTCTTCAAATTCTGTTAAATATGGGGTTAGTGAATTTTAGTGCAATGTCCAGAGGCAAAGAAATAACTGACGCTTTTCGCAATCAAATAGTAGGACTTCATAATGGAAACTTTATCAATAGGTAAGTTGCTGGCCTTATCATGGTTCCATACCCAAATGTTGGGGCAATAGTTCGGAAGTGTCGAGAGACTGGGGCAATCACCAATCTGACAAAAGTCGGAACTTATCGCAAGATCACGGGCCGCCCTCGACGTTATATGCTGCGTAAGACGACGAATGAGCCCATGACAACCCGTGCATACCTTCAGAAAGAACTGGAGTTACAAGAAGTTCACGTCGGTCAAAAGACGGTTCCTAGAGAACTGCATCGAAGTGGTCTATGTACATGCCTTCACTTCACGCAGAACTCCTCTTATTATTGCAAAACACATGGAAAACCATTTAACGTTTGCCAAAGATCGTCTAGACGAAGGAATTGAGTTTTGGGAACGGGTTGTATGGTCCGATTAAAGCGAAATTTAAGTTTTCAGCCGAATCAAGGCTCGTCATGTTTGAAGGGAACCAGGAGCCCATGGTCCCAAGGACACCATCCCTACCGTCAAGAATGGAAGAGGCAGCACGTGGTAAGGGGCTGTTTTACTGTCCATAATGGAGGGGAACTCCACATCAGCGATAGAAAAAAGGATAGTTCCATGTACAGGTGAGCACTGGAGCTGAAGCTGCTTCGAAACGTTTTAAAATTCAACGGCTGACCCAAGTGGACCTCTCTGCAAGACGATGACCAAAGAATGGTTTCCAAGTCAGAAAACAAGCGCGGGATAGCCAATTGCAACCTCAGTTCATTGAAAATTTATGGCGAATATTCAAAACTAATGTGCACAGAAAGATTTTAAGATCTGGCTGACTTAAGGACCTCCTGTATGCAAGAATGAAACAGGATACGGCACACGAAGTGCCATAAATTAGCTTACAGTTACAATAATCATCTCCAGGCTGATATTGCAAGTAAAGGTCACGACCCTAGAAGCTAAAAACTTATTTTTAGTTTTTGCCAAATAATTTTGTCTACATTTTTTCTTCGTTGTATTTTCTGGTTGTCAATTAATTATGTTCGGTTCGCTTTAAATATTCTGGTGAATATATGTTTTCTAAACTACTTGTACGTTTTCCTCAAAGCCGAGCTCGCCAATTTCAAAATACATCAAAAATAGAGTTGTGCAAATACTTATGTGCAAGCGCTGTATTTCTTCAAGCAGCTTAAAATATTTTGCTCCGAGACGACAGTTATCCACCCTTGAATCATTAAAAAGCACCGGAAGCCTTTCGCTCCGAGCATCAATAAAAAATTCCACAGAACGCGATGCGCCTACAATGTTGCGCACGCGTCAGTCGTGCCACGCAAGTCGTACTGATTTCGGGCGCCTCCAGAGAGCGCTGCTGAAGTGATGAATTTCAGTTTGTATTTGGTTTGCTATCAACGTCTGCAGATATATTTTTTTATTGTAATAGTACACCACTATTGGATTTATTCACCGAAGAAAATTAGGGGAATATGACTTACAAATTACACCGTTAATATCACTAGTTTATTCGATAGTACAGAAATAGATGTTCAAGTTAGTAGGAAGAAGTTGTACAGGAAAATAGAACGCAGTTTCTAGCTCAAACAAGAACTTCTGGAATCTATACAAAAATCAAACGGAGTTGGTACATTTGGTTTGCGTAGCAAATGAACAATGGATGCGATGGAGGAGATCGAGCAGATGAATCTAAAAACATTTAATTTAGACGTCTCTGTTCACCCAAGTTTGACCTCCTGGTTTATTACGGGTTAGTTCCGGCTTGTGCAAACTCAAACTAGACTCGAACCGGCTAAATAAAATGTTTTTGTCGACAACTTNCCTCATTGGTAAGTTGCGTTTTGAATTATTATTCTAGTAATAGTAAACGCAAACGTTTAGTAAATGCGAGAAGTTGTGTCACACGTACCGTCGTCGCTTCTATGTACATCAAACGAAAACTATTTCATGCAGAAAATTCTGCGTAACTTACACAGGCGTAGTTTTTGCGCCCTGAATACAACAAATTTGTACTTCAAAAATGCTTCAGTAGCTGATCAAAAATTATTAATTTATTTTCAGTTGAGCCTGATATGCTAGATTTCATGTCTGCACTGAATACAATCGGGAAAAATTTTTTGTTCCAAATTAAATGTCTTACACCAAGGTACAATGATTCTCAAGTGTCAATACAGCTAAAATTCCTCCTGTAAATCCCATTTAATACTTACGAAAAATTGAAATTCATATTGGACCGGCATACACGGTTTGAAATATTTTCAATCGAGGACTTCCATAAATATTCTCATCGTGTCTCGGATTGCGATTAACGCGACACTTGTAATTACACTTGCCGCCCTGCAACTTCGCAAGCAATAATTACTTCAATTTTTCGACGATTCACCAGACATAAATTATACATCAACTATGAAAAATTCATCAGCCATAAGTAATATATTAATAATAGAAAATGAATATCAAGTGTACCTTGCAACAAGTACTAAAAATTCCCGAGCCTCTCAACAGCCTCACTGGCTGCAAAGAGCCACACGCTCGAATGCGTTAACAATGAAATTCAAGTCCAAATTTCAAGAGATATGCAGGAATAGTAAACCTGCGAGACTGGAGCTCCTCTCGTCCCCGCATCCTACTTCTCGCTGTACTGACAACGATAGGTAAAACCGATGTGATATTAAAAATTGTACCATGAAAAAATAACATTTCAGAAATTTATCCATGTCAGTCCACGTTGACTTGAAGACACATCGAAGCTCAGCGAAAGTTGCAAAGACGGTTCGCTCTAACAGAATGCTCACCCGTTACGGTCTACATCAAGGGATCTCACCCGTTACCGTCTATACCTAGGATCTCAAAATCTTTTTATTAGGACTTAGTTAGTTTTCGTAATAATCTAACGGGACCATTATCGCCGAAACAATTTGGTCGGTAAAAAGTTAGACCCTCTGTATTGTCGAATACAATTCTTTCGATCGTATTATGAACATATTGTCAAGTTCTCATTTAACCATATTTGTTATACCTTAAAAATGCGCAAACGCTTTATCAAATGTCACGAAAAAAGTCTCAAAAAACATTGAAGATAGAAAGGAGGCAACACACATTGCTAACAGACGCACAACACAGAGAATCGTAGACACATTTCCGGTAGAATAACAACACCGACATGTCTATTGCTGCTGTATACGATTGTCCACTAAACGTTGACAGTTAAATACACGTAGACACACGTATAATACACGTAGACATTACACAAGCACAGGTGCACGAGTAGAAAACTATAACTACATTGCATATTACAAGATACAATACGCCCTCGTATGCTATAATCATGACAACACTGTTTTGTTTTCAGTAACATACTTTAATAAGTGCGCAACGAAAAGAAGTCCTCTAGCAAAATTACACCGATTCATTTGTTTTGTTACCCCTGAAATCACAGGAAGATTGCCTTTGGTATCAGTCTCGGCTTCAGTTTCCTACCAGAGTTATTGAATCGAGGTTGACGAGTCACCAAATGCAAGGCTTGAGCGCAGCAAGTTGGTAAGTAGGGGTTCCGACTTCACTTAGTTTCGTATCCAGTTCGTAACCCTGCCAAGCCTGGTGAAACACGCTTCATGACTCCAAAATGTCGTATTGAATGCTCGGTGGTACAACCGAATGCATACTACATGCTAAAGCTGAGTTCCTGCTCTGCACAACAAGCTTTAATTTGTACCACTATTGAAAATGCAAGGGAATATCCCTGTAAATCTTCCTCTGGTATTCATTGGACATGGAGGCGTCTTTTAAGGTATTATTAACACTTTGGATGTTATGACTGTTCTTTTATCTTGAATACAAAAATGTCGAGTCGGTGAGGTTTCTTTGCCATCAAAAGCATGAGACTGAAAGGGTTAAGAAAAGAAGCTTGTTAAAAAAATCATATTATTCAACCCCAGTCCTGGCCAAATTCAGCATCAAATTCGAGGAGCGCTCAGAAAAATATAAAATTTCAAGCGTTGTGGATCATGTGACGCTTGTTTCGCTAAGCGAACAATACCAGCCTTGCCGGCAGAGTAACGCCTAGAAATTCCGTTACTTTTACAAGGGCTCGACTCAAACAGAAAGTCATGAAGTCACTGATTGGATAAATAGTTCTATCAACTAGAGACATATACTTTATTAATGGGTATTCTGAGTGCCAGTACTGCATTGATTACATTATAGGATACCAAATGTTGAAAGAAAGCTTCTTCAGTTTTAGTGGACACTGAAGTGGACTCAATATCGAAAAAAAATTAAATATACTGGCGTACTGGAAGCCGCTTGTCCAAATTACATGTACTCTTACAAATTAAAGATTACCTCTAAAATTAACGATTCCCGGACAACACAACTAAAGTCTTAACAATCTCCTGCGGTATCGTAGCCAATTCGAGATCTATCGCACGTTTATGCGAAATACTTATACTCCTGTGATGTGAAGTACATGTACCCCTGTGATGTGAAGTACATTACCCCTGTGATGTGAAGTACATTACCCGTGTGATGTGAAGAACATGTACCCCTGTTATGAGAGAGGAGTAGTTCACTTATAATCAGCAGCGCCACCAACATGCGCTCTTAAGATCGTCGAACGTACCTGCATTGAAGAGCACGAGTTCACCACTGTAAGTAGGCCTAGTATGAGAGTATAGATTGCAGCCCTTCAGGGACTCGGACTGTGCCGCGTCGAAAAAGAATGGAACATTTAGTATGGACTCTAGAGATCGTAGAATCTATACATAAGGTGTGTTCCACACAAAACTCCTTACTTATAAAAACAGTTTGTTAAAAATGAAGAGGAAGGAATAGCTAAGGAGAAATAACGAAAAATGTGTGACAAATTGACACATGCGAAATGACCTCGAAAGATAGAAGTCCCGAAGGCATGCCTAGAGCTGAAATACCCTAGCAGTGCATCTTCGGTCGCCAATCCCCATAGCATACGATAAACAAACCTAACCCTGCACCCTATCCTCTACCCCCTAAGGGTCCCCGATTTTTGAGAATAAGTGACCTGGAGCCTCCACATCCGAGTCTTCTAGTCGAATAAGAGGTCAGTGAGAGATTCTAATGCACATCACAGAAACGATCTCGAGACAAGTGTTTCTAAGTATGCACCAGTTAACTATAGATCTCTAGAGGAGCACGGCTATTAACGCGAGTTCTAAAGATTAATCCTTTCATAATACCGCTACGTTTTCGTCCAGCTTAAGCTTTTTCCAAATCATGTTTCATATCTTACCAGCTCAGTGTCTGAGAAGTGCTGTAAAACCAGCGAGTAACTTGATTATTTTGAAAAATTCGAGTTTAGAAATAACAATAACTAATACAACAGTACAGTTCTTGTAGTGCATTTGTATCGTTATATAGTTAAGAAGAATTTGACACGTGTTCGTAAGTTTGTCTGCAGAGTTCACTACCTTATCAACGGTCCCTCACGATCATTACTCTGCAACGTCGTAGACCCCAAATCGAGCATTTAGGCTTAGTTTCCATCTTACGCAGAGATGTGAACCATGTGAAATAAAGCAGTCTTCATTCCAGGGTGACTGACACTCAACTGTGCAGCGTTATGCATGCAAGTCGATAAGTTTGGATCGACTTTGGGAAGCAACGCTGTGAAATTAACTGGGCTGACTCAAACGAAGGCAGGTTAAGCAGCTGCAAACTTCGCCGAAGATCCCAGTAGCACCAAAGTCTTTGAAACATATTATGAATTAACTAGAACCGCTCGGCTTTAGCACGTCTAAGTCAGTAGTCCAGGTTTGAAGTAGATGATAGTAATGAAGGCAGTTACATTAAAGTTGAAATTAATTTATTTACGTATATGTTAAGGTATGTCAGGAGACATACAGGGTGTTCGCAAACTAATATTGTGAACCTTGACAGTTGAAGTAAATATCCAAAGTAACGACTTTTTCAAGAATTCAAAAATCCCATCATTTATAGTTTTGAAAATATTTAAAGGTAACGGTTGTAGGTTTCTAAGAAACTTTCTTACTCTGTGCACCGTCGTGCGCAGTTTTATTGCGTTCTGGAATCGCTTCTATGTACAGTAGACACCGGACCCGTTGTGACGTAGCGGCCGGACATTTCGAACACTTATACCGATTCCAGCTCCTTATAAAAGTTCGTTGAATGAAATAATCTTCCATCACCCACCACCCTGGAGACTACCCTCACAATTGTTACATAGATCCTATTCAACTTTGAGATTCGATACCTCGAAAACGATGAATAGGATTTAACTGAAAAAGTCCTTTTGGGTTTCAATTTCTACTACCATAGTTTGCACCATTAGTTTTCTGATACTCTGTACAACTTTAGTTCAATCGCTCGTAACTGAATGACAGAATTATCGTATAAATTTCGTTGCAATTATTGTTGTAATTAAAATTACTATTTTGTCAACACAGCCTCTTCTCTACAAATTATATCCCAGCAGGAACGAGCTCTTTCATGGTTAAACATTAGATATCTGGGGATGAGTAGACCAAAGAAAGGAAACATTTTTGCTCGAATTTTGAACAAACATACTTTGTAAATATTTCTGCGGAGCTCTGGAAATATTTCTGTGTTTTGAAGGGCACTAAGTCCCCCAAAATAAACTCAGGAACAATTCCCACATCACTGCAGCGGCTTCGGGGGTAACGCACTCTTTTCTGTCACCCAAGAAATTCAGACGATTTCCAAGTCATGGTTCCTGGTCGAGAATAAATGCTGTTGTTGGCTAGACTAATTTACTTCTACGTAATATGCGCTATGATAAGTTTTCATACATGATATTCAAATCATAATTACAGTACGTCCGATATTATTCCCAGTTTAACTTAATGTGTTTCACATGCGTGTACTGCTGCCCCGAAACAAGCAGGCCTGCTAAAGCAAAACTCTATCGAGCTCAGAGTTACGAAATCTACAATAGAAATCGAGGATAGAAAGCTGTCAAAATTGAAAGAAGAAATTATTCACAATATGAGGTAGAGAATAACGGCGACCTTAAATTCATCAGATCCTTGATCATGTTTGAAGAGAGAACCGCTGGAATTTTTCGAGAGTACGTACGCTAGTTTATTAAGAGCATAGCATTGCGCTGGTGTGTAAAGGTCAATAAGATATAGCACCCAAAATTGAACGAATATTTCCCCGTTGCTGGACTTGAATGCAATATAAAATACCAGATGAACTCGTTGGCAATATTTACCTCAAGTTAAACTATTTTCCCAGGCAGAAATGCCCCGTAAATGATTTAACGTTCTCGAATGCCGACAGTAATCTTTCTGAAGAATAGATTAGTATTCGAGTTCAAGACCGAAGAACTTGATTTGTTTTACTGAAAAAATGCTAGAGAGAGCTGAGGAACATTTTTTGGTTTAAACTTATGCCAACTACATAGATCTACCGACGACAAATGAGTCAACTCTACGTATAAACAATTACAATAAAAGAGAATTCTGGTCAGCTCTTCTAATGAGAACAAGCTTCATTCTATGATCATACTCGAAGCACATCAACAGAGCAAGAGGAGACGTAGCCTCCTTACATCGAACATTTAGAAAAATACATCTTGAGAAAGATAGAGAATTCGGATACATGCTTTACAACTACAGTATATATACATTATAATTAGTCAGTATTTTGATACTTAATTGAAAGTCAGCACCTCTGTATTAACGAATACTCCTGACAAAACATTGAAACCATGATTCACTTTAGTTGCAATGTGTTGACAAATATAAAGAAACTCTTTTAACTAGTAAGTTCTATTTGTCAATACGTATGGGGGACAAACATCAATTTGTTAGTTACACAACAATCAAATATATAAGCCTGAACACTGCAAACTATAAAATTAAGATATTTATCAAACATATTTGTTCGTAAAATAAAGCAAATCACCCAATCAGTAATTCATCGAAAGAGCACCGACGAAAAGGTTTATGTTTAAGGGCAATCAAGATACAAATCTCTCAAGTTTCTTGAGTGAGTTTTGAGAAATTATTAAACGTCGCTGGAGAGTGACGTCGCCTAAAACTATAACGACCCTGTCCTTTCCACCGCCAAAAAATGGAGCCAAAAAAGCACAAGAAGTGAAATGAAGAAGGCCTTCAATGAGGTCATCCAAAAGCGGAGCCATGCTACGTAGAAGTGACCCACTCCCCTTCCCTCGTATTAACCCCGGCAGTTTGTTTCCAATCAGATTTTCCACGATGGTTCATTATAGAGCGAAGCCTGGGCGTGCGAAAAGTCTCAGGTTATTTTCTTTTGGCATATCTCTGATGTTTGACATACATTAATTTGATCTCTCCTCTGCCCTCGAGTTCCCAAAACTATCCGGAAAATAGTTTTTGAGTAATAGAGTTGGCCGAAAAGTCTGTTCAATGTTCAATGGATGTTTGGGGATAGACAAAATCCGAACAAACATAGTAATACAGAGTTATTACTTGCTAATAATCCTCAACTTGCACCAAACGCTCACCGCGGATACAACACAGACCACGGCGCACTCCCTGCGAGCTTCTGCTCTGCAAGGTCAACTTCGTCCAACTTTCACTCCTGTTAGTTTCAACTTCATCAAGGGTATTTTCAATATCTGTTAACAATAGCTAAATAAGACGATAACAAGTGTTAGTAGAGGACAATCTATCAGATTAACAGACTCTAAAATGAAATATAAATATTTTCTTAAAAGCTAATGAGACTCTTTTCCAAAACTAACGGGAAGTAGATTATTTCAAACAAATACTTGGTTACGCTTTCGTTGGGGAGATTTATTGGATAGGACGAGAAACTTTTTGTCAAGCATGTGATTCTCATCCTGGTTGACCGAACCAACTGCCGAAAAAAGACTTTCAGTCGATCTGCTTTCGACGCATTTGAACTTGGGATAAAAAGTCGGGCTCTGGGTAGAAGCCGCTAGTGCATTCATACAAATCGAGTCATGTTCGCATGTATTGAAGATTTGGCTTTTTGGTGGAGTCATCGCCTCAACAAAAGCTAAGTTTTTTGACTGCGACTTCGTGGAGTCTCTGCTTAAATTTTCCCGTACCGTGTCGTTGTCACTCAGTGCATCAAACGTGGAGTCAGAGGAGAAAAATTCATCCGAACCTTCCTCAGTTGAACCACTGCCAATTAACTGCTCCGTTTTATCCGATTTTGGGTCCCTGGGTTTCTTCCGAGGTGCTTTAAAAGATAAGGGAAAGTGGTACTTCATTCTCAGCCTCGACAGAGAGTCTTCTTGAAAGCTCATGCTTCGACTACGTTTTTGAGCGTAACTAAAAGCGAGCGCGTCGTGAAACTCGTCATCGCTTTGTAAACCCAAGTCTAATCGAAGTTTCCGGCGCTCTTCCTTGAAATGCCGCAGGTAAGGGCATGAATGGTCCTCCCGAACTGACATCGACCGCGCAGCAACATTTCTAGTCTTAGGCTCAAAAAAATTGGAGTCATCGCCTTGAGGGCATCGAACGTTGTATTTGAAGGTATTTAAACCAGTGAGCAGAGGGCCATTGATTTGTTCATTACATTCTGATGGTGTGGAGCAAATCAATCGTCTATCTAAATGGTTGTGAAGGGGAGAAGGGGGTAAAATTGGCGAGGGAACTGTAGATTCAGTAAATACAGGGGAATTCAGTGCCAAAAACGAAGAACATTCAGTTGGTGGAGACGGAAGATGGAAAGGAAGCACTGAGTTACGCGATGTCCGTTCAAAGCTGCCAGGCGTTGAGCTCTGCTCTTCAAATGGAAGTAATGCCGATTGTTCGTTGCTATCTAAAACATCAACGGCTGTTGAGAAGCGAACATTCATGTCGCCCTTTTTGATAGAAAGCCTACGAGCACTGTGACACAAAGCACTGCTACTCTCAGAACCCTCCTTTATCTCCCCACAGTTTTGATCCTGAAGAAATTTAGTTATGTCACTCGCACATGTTGGTACAAGAGACGAATGGCGGAGAATTTTCTTGTCTACATAATCTTTCTCCATAGCTTTGCCTGCAGAGAGGGATTTTTGTCGAACAAGAGGCTTTATCGAGTTTGGTATGGAGGGGAGAAAATCAGGGCGCCGCTTTTTGTCTCCTCCCATACCTTTATCTAGCGGTTCGGGACTGCCTTTATTGTCACGAGGTCCACTCGAAGAATTGGTGACAAATGAAACTGTCTGATCACGTCTCCCACAGTCGGCATCTACATTGCTAGGAGACGTCGCATTACACCCAGATAGCAGCGGACGAGTCAAAGTGATGCCGCTCCTTTCAGGAGATGAATTTGAGAGCCCTTTTGGTGTTTGACTGGATTCATGTTTTTCTAAAGACTCTTGTTTGCATTCGTGACGCTTTGACTCGTCTAACAAATTCGAATCACAATGAGAAACATTTCCTGAGCTTCGATTGCATTGAGGAGCATTTTTGCTTAGCTGAGAATTGGGCATAGCGTACGTTCGAAGAGAGATTTCCTGACCTCGAGGAAAACTTTGTGGAGGGCATGAGTGAGAAGCAGAAGACGGAGATTCTTGTTCGATATTCTTGCATTGCGACGCGTCTTCTGGCATAAAAGAGACGATGGAGTGCTTACGAGGGTGGCACGAACTCGAGTCATTTGAACAGTTGCTGGGTGTCAGCATCGGATGGATATTAATTATGGAAATGCTCGGTGTGTTGTTGCTAGGAACGACATTCACGGAAGTGATGGGTCCCGAGTACATGTTGTTCACAATAACGATGGATTGCTGGTTGCGTGGTGTTGGTAGTAGGCTTGGTTTCTCATTAAATATCGGTAAACGTACGTCTAAATTCGACCCGATGGGAAAAAGGATTGATCTGTTATCAGTTTCAATGCTGATGTTAGAATGCCGGCACTCAGATGACTTTTGTTCTTCATTTTCATTGGAAAATTTTGTTTGTTCTTTCGGGAGCGACTGATCAAAATCAAGGAAATTTTGAGCGCTGGAAGTAGGACTTTTAGAAAGAGGGCTCCCACTTGCTGCTGATTCTTCAGTAATGTTCCTTTCAGAGATCTTACTGGACTCGTTTGTAGAAGCGAAATTCATTTCATTTCCATCAGTTTTCCTGTCTTTAATTTCAGTTACAAGAGACTGCGGTGTAGCAGTTTTTACTTCTTCCGCGGAATGGTTTTCCTTATCATGCCCCTGTGCAGCAGACTGAGCTTTGTTGTCCAGAATTGCGATTGAACTGTTAATTTGTGCACACGTGTCTGTAATCACTATTGCACTAAGCCCTTCATCAACAGTCTCTTCAACGTTCACTTTCGGTACTTCAGACTTTGGGAAGACAGATGCATTACTTTGTTTTTCAGAAGAGACTGTGACACTGTTCGTGATACCGTTATCCTCAGTTCTACTCACTTCATCCTTCTCATGTACTTTATTTTTCACAGAACTGGAGGCGGCAACTTTCGGCGTAGGAGCCTTTACTGATTCTGGAAGTCGTTTTCCGCAAGGATCTTGAGCAGAAGGAACGGTGAGAGTTTTGGAAGACGCTGCTGATTTATCTTCATTCTTGACTAGAATATCTGCGCTTCCTCTGATCAAAGCTCCGTGGTCTTCAGGTTTGAAAGAGTAAAACGAAGCCCCTCTCTTCAGCCCTGTGGACTCGGAGAACCCGCTCGGCTCCTGAGGCGCGATCACAAAATAGGTCGTCAGCGTCCCCTTGCCCTTCACGGCGATTGGACCTCGACAGGCGCATTCTAGGCCCGCTCCCATCAGCACCTTGGCAGTCTCTTCTGTTACCTGAAATGAAATCAACTATTAATTCATACAGTCGATAAAGTAGAGATGTTATTGAGTTTTTATTTAACGAGGATTCTTGCATATGTTGAATGCACTCAACGTACTCTACTCCGGACAAGATCCCGAAACGCTGTTCAAGTTTAGTTCTGCAGCTGCATATTCCAGAAAAAAAGAATGAACTAAGCGCGCGAATAAAAGCCTTAAAGGATATTAACATAATCCATCGTCTGCAATACAAGCTATTTTACAAAATTAGAAAAGTCCTCGCCGGCGTCAAATTAGCTGTCTGCTGGGCAGCATCTCTTCAGCCGTGTAAGAATGAAGATTTTAGTCACGTGTACTGCGTGTTGAAACGGGCAATGAACTTGGACAATTTCGTGAAGTTGAGAAGTAATTCCGCGAACGAATATATTTTTCCCATATTTCTTCCATGAAGCTTGTTTCCACTTCATATGCTCTCAGACAATCTTCTTTCGAGTGTACCTTAAACTCATTGAAATAAAAAGTACAATACCAAGGCCTGGAAAAACGTATTTGTCCTAAATAGAGCTGTACTGTAGAGCTTTCGAGCATAGCATTGCTCATCCTCAGTATATATAATATGCGAAAAAATGGAATCCTGTACATTAGTTAAAATACAAATAAAGGTAACATAAATGCAGAACCCAAGCTGAATTATTGGTTCAGTAACCAGAAGAACAATACTAAGGTCTAAAGCTCAAAAGCACAATTGTTAGGATGAATATGCATATAAATGTCTTCATTGAATTGTATAATCTCTTGCAAAGGCTTCATCTCATGATACAAGCAGCTCTACAACTGCATGCCCTGCACATTTAGCACGCCTCAGCTACATTAAAACTGTACGATGATACTCCTTGGTAAGATCTTGGCTGAAAAGGCCATATTTAAAGTTTTACACGTGTTATTTTGGCGTCAAGAAAAGACATACGTAACTGAATATCCCCAGCTGAGTCTGTCCAAAGCGATTGACTCGGAAACTAAATAGGAATTGAGTAATAGAAGATTAGATCAGATTATCGTTTACTCTCAGATTATCCGTTTTTTATTTACAGGGTATTTACGCACAAGGTGTGTTCCCACGCAAGATTCCCTGCGTTTAGAAACACCAAATATGGGGAAGAAAAAACAAAGAAAAGATAGCAAAGAAAGTACGGAAATTGAAAGAAGTAAAGGTGATGCGAAAGATAGAACTTCTGAAGGCTTACCTATAGCTGAGGTAAGCTCACAGTGCCCCCTAGGCTTGCCGGTCTCCACATCACGCAATAGACAAACCGAACCAACCTCACCCAGCTGTTGCCTGTCCTGGGGTTCCTAAGGAGGCTGGATAATAGAATTTTAAATTTTTGAGCTAGAGTATAATTGACAAAATTTGCTCGTGTCTCGCAACTGCGCTGGTTCAAATTCATGGTGATGATTCGGAACGTTGGGATATTTCTGTGCATGGGGTGTTCAGAGTTCAACGAAGAGTAACTAAGAATATTTGACACGACACTGAACCTTCGCCTCAGGCCTATACGGCGCTCAGTGAAAGCTTCAAATCAAGACGGCAGCGGTAAAGTAAATTTCTACATGAGTCCAAGTTAAGATCGCTTCCGTTCTTCGAGACGCACTGCGTAAGGACCACCAGAGTTTCTTTCCTACGTAAACGCAATTAGATCTTTGAGAAGTTTTCCAATTAGTTTTGCCTTTGTGCCGTGACTCAAGTTTAAACTTAAATTGATTCCAAGTTAGCGCATTCTCTGATGCACGACTTTGCTCCCAGACGAAATGAGGCGACAACGAGGATGGAAATACAACTTCGTTCTCTGGAACGACTGCACCGGGCCTGAGCTGTCGAGAAGCTCGTCAACATTTTGCTGAGTCTTAATTTATTCTTTAGAAAAATTAAAATTAACTCAACTACACATACAACATCAGCGAATTTAACTTACACGTAAAATAAACTTGCAAGCTACCTGTGTTAGTAAGATGTATATTTTTGTAGATTATAACTCAAATCATTCGAAAGTTTAGCAAAAATTACTCTTTTCGCAAATTTATCCGAGAGGATCAGCGTCCTCACAACCATGACGCTCGTAGCAAAACATTACCTGTGATTCATTTCACATAGAGTGGTAAGTCTAGTGACCTGATGGCATATTCAGTGAAGAATAGTTATAATCATCAAAGAAACGCTCAATATTCTGAGACACACATGAAGAAATCAGGAATCAAGTACTGTCGCACAACTCAAAATTTTTTCTGCGAGCTTGCTGACGGCCTCCAAGCCGTCGCCAAGCCCCTCATTTTCCCTTGTATGTAGTACCGAGTGTGTGGTACCGAGTGTGTAGTACCGAGTGTGTGGTACCGAGTGTGTAGTACCGAGAGTGTGGTACCGAGTGTGTAGTACCGAGTGTGTGGTACCGAGTGTGTAGCATCGAGTATGTAGCATCGAGTGTGTAGCATCGAGTGTGTAGCATCGAGTATGTCGTATCATTAAATTTAACTTTTGCACGGACTCGGCGCATCGCCAATTTTGAGAGTATTCCGCCTTGACTTCACAGTTCGACTGCAGTTAGTTGCACGAAGATTCCAATCAGAGCCTACGACTTATGTAAGAACCAAGGCCTAGCCGCTCGTGCTTCTTGGTCCTATGTCTCGAAGCCAAGCAAAACGCTGCGGCGCTTCTGGATGTGATCAGAAAATTCACGATCATATCTTTACTGGCAATTCTTTAACCTTAGTTGTGCAAGAGAAAAATTTAACGCTGCATACAAAAGAAAATTTAATATGGCCCATTTTTGAACATGTAGACCGCAGCAGGGAATCAGAACAAACTGATCACTCAAAGTTTTTGGGAATAATCCT
>VOMN01082284.1:0-17267 GCA_014899125.1 Orchestia grillus | reverse complement strand
CAAATTGCGGACGAGCAGCCGCACACCGCGCTCAAATTGCGGACAAGCAGTCGCACACCGCGCTCAAATTGCGGGCGAGCAGTCGCACCCCACGCTCAAATTGCGGACGAGCAGCCACACACCACGCTCAAATTGCTGACGAGCAGCCGCACATTACGCTGAAGCGCACGTCCAAGCACAACCGAGGCTGGTCCGGACGGAATAGGCCCCTAAGAGAGCGAGTGGGGCATTCCATCTTTCAGTGAAGTACATGAAACAAGAGATGGCTCCGCATGGCAGCCGCACGATCTCCATTCAGAAAATTGAGGCCTACGAAACTAAAAGCAAACCTAATTGGCAATACAAGTTAGTAAGAAATTTCCAATAGTACTGAATGCTCGTATACATTACACTGAATTGTGAATTTGTATAAAATCACGGGCTTTTTCAAGCATGATGAGATACTTGTATCAAAAGAAGTGATATAGCAACGATCTGACTGACCCACTCCTTGAATTTCTTCTACTACCAATGCCACCATACACCCATCTAGAACACGTCCCAAAGCCGAGAAACAATATAGTGAGGAAAAGAAAAGAATTTGAATAAAAGTTTCACAACCATGGTAATCTTTGATACTTTATGATCATTATTTGATCTACTAAACGGATGTAGTTTCAGGAAGATAATCAGAACGCTATTTACAAACCACTAGTTTTCTGTACCGAAAAGAACAATGACAACCAATAATAAGATGCTCATCCAAGAAAAGCAATCTAAGCACAATCAAAGAAGCCGTCATGTAGGCAGATGATGCCAGTAAGTGCTGAAGAAATGCTCAGTAAAGTAAAGTCAGGCAGGCCTGTTGGAGAGTGAAGGGAATAACAGAAGTGAAGGTCGGATCACACTCGAATATTTAATCCAAAATGATGAGCACCACATTAACATGATCAAAATGAGAAATGTATGGTGGAAACTTAGGCATGAGAGCATTAGACAAGACACGCGTAAATGCATAAGACAACTGAAAAATATAAAATATACCGAACAAACAAGAGGCGAGATTAAAATTATGCATTATTTCAACAAAAAATATAAAAAAGGAGAAAGCTTGTTTGAAGAGTTTCACGCACAACGGATGAGAGGAAGTCTTACTTAAGTGAAGTATTTCAACATGGCAAGTTGGAGAGAGGGCAGGTCTTCAGAACAGCTATTACCGAAGTTAGGCAGATGCACAGCAAATTTGCACTACAAGAGCTTAAACTCAACAAGCTGAATAATTCAAAAAATTTCTGCACAGAAAAATAGCTCAACAAGTTAGCCAGACTATAATAAGTTCTTTTCTTTCAGCGGGTTTGAAGCAACGCTTTTTATGGGCCATGAAACTAGAAATGGGGCGAAGTTTTGAAACAGATACTCGAAGCGGAAAACTGGAAGCCTTGATCAATCAGAGGAGGCTTACTAACCATGGAAAAGAATCTGAACAAACGCGTTTTGCAGCTGCGCTCTATAGAAGCAAACCTCTTCCTGCACGAACTCTCAGCAAAACTGACGCTTTAATTATAACTGGAGCGCGTGATTTCCGTTGATATAGCTGGGGCATAACAAATGAAAAATGCTTCTAACCTATCCAAGTAGAGATGCACTCTACAACCGTTATTGAACTCGCAATAGCTCTCATATATTCACAAACAAGCCTTGTTTCGTAATCAAAACAACTTTCAAATATCGAAGGCTTGATCATTTGTGGGCCGATGCGTAAATAACTTCTGTATCTTGTGACGGATCTATTTACTAAAATCGACTTCGTGATTTACACACAAGGTAATTTATGTTATTCTGAAAATTTACCTCACGTCACGTCTACCTACCCTAAACAATGACTGGTCGAGTGATGGGCCACATGATATAATCCAGAGCCTCACGATCACGAGGCTCCTGCAGAGGTCCCACACGCAGCTCACCCAGTTCTTAACATGAATTGTTCATTCGCTGCGATGCTTCCAAAAAGAGCCAAGAAGCAGGAAGACACTTCTTCTTCTTCTTGCACGACACAGTCTGCCTACGCGAGACCAGGTGGTACGGGTTGCGAGATCTTATATGGCGCAACAATTGCAATACGTATCATCTCGCGTCAGATTTCTGTAACCTGACCACCGGCCTCGTCGCAATTACTACGTGACCACCTCAGACTTTAGTATGTGCTTTGTCTGGGTAAAAAATGATTTTGTTTCACTGAACTTTATTCCCTACAGTTCTTAATTTAACAGTCAACTTGACCGTTCGTTTCATCAGTCTAAATAAAATTTTGCTTGCACGTATGTAGCAGGAGCAACAGCCATTTTCATAAAATAGTTGTTTCTATGGAAGTAGATATTTTTGAATCAAATTTTTGATAGAGCGAACAAATACCGTACGCTCTATCTCTTAAGTTGTAATTAAGACTTAATCTACAACGTTTTATATTATAATAGACGGATGTTCACCTTCATCAGCATCAAAATATATAAGTACAGGCATACCAAATGTTTTGCAAGAACCACTTAACTGTGTTATAGGAAACTAACTTGATAGGAATTTGTCACCTACAATTTAATTCCACGTTGGAAAACACACACAGCAAGTTAATAAAATATTCGACTACACAACACGGAGTGAATTGTAAGAAAAACAGTAAATCGTAAGAAACAGGTAAGCAAATAAGAGCATAAAATGTACTATTTTGAGGGCGTATTTGTAAGCTCATGCGACTAATCCATGACAGTGAAAAAGCGAGACTTGTTTATTAAGCCCAAATTTATCAACACATTCAGTGTGTTGGGTAGTCTTTCACCGCTTGCTCTGGACCAAGTACGAACGCGAATAAACCTAACTCACAATTCAAAACACGCAGACAAATAAATATTAAAATCGCAGAGCGAGTAGAAAACCGAAAAAAATATCTAAGGATTTATTGGATCTATTTAGAGCGCGTTAGTGAAAGCCCGAGTACTGCGTAGCAACATCCCACGTGTTCAGTACAGGAGTTGCACAGGAGATAATTCAAGACATTCTAAAGATTTGCCTCATGCCGCACTTTCTTCTCCTAGCAATCACCGGTCCTATTTTCGAAAAAGAGTACCTTTACCTCGATAATAACAGGGCAATTACCTGTAAGAGATAATTTTCCGAGGTCGAGTAACGTTGCCTGACAAAACCGCCGTTATCGCAGGACAGTGAATGCACGGCCGTCACTCCCGTCCGCGGGCCCACGCGAGTTCTCGCTGAACTTTCAAATAAAATTACTAATGAACGTCGAAATCTGGTCGAAAGAAGCCAATCAAAAACTAGAGGCAAATTAATCGTTTCCACGCGAAAGCCTTCATCGAGACGGTCGGAGTAAAATCTGTCCAATCCTGAAGAACTCATCAAGGGACAAAGAAAAACGGTCCAGGAAAAAATCTGTGCACCGACAGAGCGTGAAAGTGTGGCGAGAAGTTGGGTCGACCCGGCAGTCGCAGGGGCAGCCCAGACCGGGTGTGTAGCGGTGCAGCAGTAGGGAACGATCAAGGGCATGAATCCTATCAACCTAGAAAGCTTTCCAACGAAAAGTTTATTAGACACAGAAACATAGACAGCGAGTATATACAAGATCAAATACACCAAGAGATTAATTTCGAATATACTAAAATTGTTAATGCTTCAGGAATTTAGTGAGTAAGGGCGTTCACATTTGAACGCATTTAATCTCTCAACTAGAAGTGTGAAAAAATCCTCTCATTATCACACACAATTAAAGAATGAAAAAATATAAAAAATGCAACAGCACACAAGTGCACCAAATTATTTCGCTACGTTAATTAGCGAGCACCATAGAAATTATTGCGCTCGGCTACCGAGAATTGTCACTCGTCACAGAACTATAGATTTTTGCGTTTGAGAACTGGCAATGAAGCAAGACTTGAAAAAAATATGTTTTCTGAATGTTTTCCCTTGAGAACAGTATACGTAAGGCTTGGTGTAAACTTAATTAAATGTTTAAAAAAATCTTTAGACTATAGTTGAACTGAAACATATGACATAGGATTCTACTTACGAAAAGTTCATCAAATCAAGCAATGACAGAGAACTCCTAAGATTAAATGCACTGAATTGAGCACAGCAAGGCATTTCATTCGTATAAGCCTCAGAAGAGTTAATTATTCAAACACAATAGTGTGAATTTTCACTATTTCTTAAATGTAATGCAAACGAACTAATCCTTTTATTAAAACTTAAAAATGCAGTGATCAATACGACGAAGCATGCGTTAGAATTTGTATCACTGGCTAAACAGCCGCCAGGTAATCGCGTCACTGGCGCAACAGAAAGGGAGCATCAGTTACATCTGACGTTCGGGCGTAGCACTTACCTAATTGAAATAAGATTTATATAGAAGCCAAGAAATCACAAAGCAATCAAGGCAAGTACCGACAAAATATTCCTGAAAATCTGCTAAACATTTTGTCGGTGTGCGAGCAGTCAAGAGAAGCCGACGCACCCGCAGCTTTCGCAAGTGAGCTTCATAGAGATCGAGATTATTTCTCGAGCACAAGTTTGAGAACAAGAGGCAATCTGCAGGGCGCTTGTAGAGGTCGTAAGACCTAACTCAAGACACATAAGGGAGCTGGCCAGCCCATATTGGCCACTCTGTGAACGTGATCTCCGCGCCATCCGCAGCCACTCTCACAAGCGCCTCGTCCGTCCAATTTGAGACGAGAGCCTTCGCACCGCCTGCATCCAGCAGCTCGCGACGCTAAAAATGCAACCCTTCCTGAATTATCCACTAGCTCTGAAGTGAGAGCTCAATTATTACCTTTCACTTTGAAATTACGAATTCCCCAGTTCGATTCCATCAGAAGTCACAAAATCAGTGTTCATATCCGGCTGAGTAAACGAGTCATAAATCAATCATTCTGATTACCCCGAATTGAGGCAGGCGTGGCTGGTCGGTTAAAATTCCCGTAGCAATGAAAAGTATTTGAAAATTTTGAAAAATATCAACAGCAGATCTGTTAAAATGCAAGTGTTTTCTACCTCATAAATTCCAGCTTTAATATAGAAATTTTCACTCTGA
This sequence comes from Orchestia grillus, assembly GCA_014899125.1. Lineage (NCBI taxonomy): Eukaryota > Metazoa > Arthropoda > Malacostraca > Amphipoda > Talitridae > Orchestia > Orchestia grillus. The sequence continues at coordinate 12,193 of VOMN01082284.1, read as the reverse complement.
AATATAAAAGTTCCGGTATGAAATGTGTACAAAAACCTGACCTATAGCTACCAAAAGAGGATTATAAAGCACAATTTTTTTTTTGCCTAGGGCCCACTCAAAAGGACCATTTGACGTACTCAAAAAAAAAAATATAAACACTTATCAATCCAAATCAGTATTTTACAACGAGAAACCAATAGGATATGAATATATTTACACAGAAAACTACGTCAACTGAAAATTTACATTACACGCACGACCAGAAAGAAATGTGACTTAAACCCTAAACTTTACAATTCGCCATGCAAATTCAGAAATTTCAATGCAATGGAATACGTAAGCGATTAAAAGGAAAACCCAAGATCCCCGCACGGCCGATCGCACGGATCTGAGACCAGGAGCGCCACGCTTTTGGCCTCTCAAGCTCGGATGTCAGGCAGAAAATATTTTTCCAGCGAGGAATTTTCGATAATTTAGAAAATGCCAGAGCCTCAAGGCGTAACGACACCTCGGTCAGCCTGGACGAGTTTTTGCGGAAGGGTCGTTGGTGGCACGATCGCCAAGTTGGATGAACAAGAAAGCATCTTTTGGTGGGGGTATTTTTGAGGGGCGCCGCGCTCCCAGTTACACTATTGGCGGCTCCATTAATCACTCCCGCAAACCTTTCCGTTCTTCATTAGAGGAGCAAGGGGGCGTAACCCTCACCCCTCACCCTCGTACCCTCCAGCGCCATCTCTTGCTTCAGGACATTGTGAAACATTCCAGTTAACTTTTCATGGAAATAAATTAATATCCTGAATGACAAAAATTATAACTATTTAATGTAATAGTAAATGGAATACCGCGCTCACTTCAAAAATGCTAAAATCTCAACAAACAAATATACTGTAAATTCTTGATCACAATTAAAAACAGCACTAAAAACCACCGATTCAATTTGTGTATGTAAATATATCATCATCTTAAACCAAATATATTTCAGGGTATTTTACTTTCATTTTACAGTGAGGAAAATGATCACAGAACTCTGCAAGCGAATCGTAAAGACGGGAAAAGTGACATCTAATAACAAACCACAGTGCAGCAAAACGAACATAAGATCAATAAGCGACGAGAAAATAGGAAAGTTTCGTTACACAACGACATGCACTCCTTAATCAGAAAAAAAGACGGGAAGCAGTGCTACGCTCCTTATAATAGAAATGATGTTTCCAGGCAGAAGCTTCTGATAATAATCCTTCCTTAAGTGACAGAGAATCAATTGAGCCTTTGAGTTCTAGGTTCATTCCGGGAATGCTGGAGGCAGTACCGTCAGTGCTATTTGCGCACCTCCATCTTGAGCAATGACCAACAAAGTGCGGAGAGAAGAGACTGGCAGCTGTGCAGTAATAGCTCGTCCCGCCAGAACTGACTAAAGTTGCCTCAATCTGTTCCAACGCAAGTGGACCGCAATCGGCAATAAACGAGAAGGATGGAAAGCGGCAAGAGCAGCTCGGCTGGAGAAACGGTCGCTTTTGGGACGTAAGTTTTCCACTCTGTGCATCTTTGTGGTAAAGTTGCGCGTCGATCCCATTCTATTAAAGATTCTCACTTTGGTAGATCCTTCAATCTCTTTTGGAGAGCACTGCAATTCCTCTATGAGAGATGGCCAGGCCTGACCTGGGCAAACACTAGAGCGCGCGGCGGCGGATAGCTCGTGCAGTGCACGTTCCCAAGTGCGACTGGAGCAGCTTAAACACCTGCTTCTGGTCCTACGAGACAGCATTGTGCAAACACACAATGTTCTTACGACGATTATTCATTGATTGAGCTACGAGCGCCGCAAATGTTTGATTGATGAACCTTCATTTGGGGCTATTGTGTTAACCCATAAATGTAAGACGCAGAGCGTCCAATTTTCTGGACACTTAATGGTTATAGTACATGATATGAACGATGGCAACAAAAGGTTGCAGCAGCAGATGTGTTAGAATAACTTGAAAATGCTAGTTAAGAATACAATATTCATTCAAGAATGAAATAATATTATTTTATTTTGTTGTTATTACAAGATGATTGCTCACTGCCATGTTTTCTGAATAGTACTTATTACAGTAGCTAATAATATTTAATATTCAAATAATTTTTTTGATCCTATAGCCTACCAACAACTAGCTTCTAAAATGTTATCAAACATTAAGACAATTGACGATCTACAGTGATGAGTGAATGTAATAGCATTGACAAGCACGTAAATTTTCAATGCTCTAACAATTATGACAAACCTACGAAGTGGAATTTTCATTCGGTTACCACTACTAGCGTAAAACCAACCTACATGTTCCACAGATTGCCAAGAATAAAAAAGGTATCGTACACAAGCATTGAACCCGATAGAAATGAACTTCAATAGAGGTAGCCGGTATTTGTGCTACAGATTGCAATATTAAACCCCCATAATTAAATATTAAGACCCTTGTATCGACACATCTGGGAGCAGGACGGGACGATCGAATACGTGAAGACTGTCTGTACACGTCGAAGAAGACAAATCAGTATAACCACAATTTGTGGTTTGCACAAAAAAAGACAGGCAACTTTTCCGTACAATTATCAAATCTAGTTCACTGTATCACCATATCTAGTTTCCCGAAAAAATCTCTTTAGAGTAACGAAGCAGAACGAAATTTACGAGAGAACGTTAGCATTTACATAGAGAACAAAAATCGTTGCCACTCGGTATATGTACAGCACGAGTGTCTGTATGGTGGGTTATACGTTACAAGATGAGTGCGCAACAATTTAAAGGTATCGAGAAAGCTGCACTGACCAAAAAAATAGTAAATTACTCCCCCAATCACACAGTGTCCAAACGCAATTTCAAATCAACAAGCATAAGGAAAGAAGGAAAAGAGAAGTTGGCATCACCAGGGCAGCCAGCTAGTAACTAGTCCATCAGAAGCACAAGCGAGCAATTTAGAGATAATTTGGACGAGCACATGCACCACAGAGAAAGTCATTTGGTCCCTCTATAAGTATTGAGTTAAACTTCAATGGAGGTTTCATGAAGCGCCACCCAGCAGCGGCAGCAACAGCAACGCCATACCTCCTGACGCCGCCAGCAGCCGGCTTCTAAATTGGCCATTATTAGCACAAAGGGACAGTTGGTGGGTGCTACTAATTCACAAATATTGCTCCCCAGAGCTTAGACAACACTAGCCCCCACCGCCAGCGTGGACCAGCCCCACCTCTCCATTTATGGCTGAATTTTCTCGCTATGCTATAACAAGATTAACGACGGTGCATTTCCATGCACCTCTATGAAGCATACTGATCATTTATTAACGTCTTTAATTGCATTACATGTCCTCTAATGACCATACGAGCATCATTAACTACAAAACATCAAACACTAGAGAACAATCATTCGCATTAGAAAGCGCAGGTGGAGCAACTAATTCGCTTCTCGTTAAGCCTCTTGATTGGTCAGTTATGACAAATTTTTTACTTTAAGAGTTATTGATAATTCATATTTGAATAAGAGCTCCATTATCATTTGGTACAAATGACGAGTACGCGCAATGAATGTCTTTAGGATAGAATACGCGTAAAATGATTCTATGATTCGATAAGCAGCTACTTTGACTATTTCGAGCAGTCTAACTATTTACCACGCGACTGATGCTTCCAAATATATTCTTTTGCTTTCAATTTCCACGTAATGGTGACACTTGAAATTTTAGGAAAATAATTTTTTCCTAAGCCGCACTACTTTTTGTTAAATATTCGCTTTGACGCGTAGATGTGACCTAACGTAACTTTCACACTGGAAGCTTGTCTTTATCTAGAAAGAAAACATAAATTGTGCATCGAAATATTTTAGTTTCTCCATTAAAAGCGAAGAAAATTTAGAATTTCACATAGACCGCAATGACTGCTAACTGGGAAGTCTCACAAAACAGATAAACATAGTAGTGCGGTATCTAGAACAGATGATTTTTATCATGTAACATTTCACGGCCATAACAGCAAACAAAATGATTCAAGTATGAAAAAGAAATTGCTTGACGATCCAAGGTGAAACGTAGGCGTCATCTACTGGAAGAGAGACATTGCAGTGAACCTCCCACTAGCAAAACACGACCACAAAAGCGAGCCAGAAATGCTGTCGCCTTGCAACCGATATCACTCGCTAATGCTTCCATGATAGAATAACGACTGCAAGACTGGCAATGCAAATCATGCGATTTATGAATAGGAACAGTGTAAATAAAGAGGAGCTATGCAGCTTGCTCAAAATATTAGCGAGTTCTTCCAGGACGCATTAGAAGGTTCGTCAAATGTGTCTCAGAGCAACAAAATGTCCGTTACTCTAGACACATCTTCAGGGCAATAGAAATTCACCTATAATCTTCAAGGCTCAATTAAATTTATTCAGTTTATAGCTGATATGCAGCTAATGTAACGAATGATAATACTTGGATTCGGTTCACCTAACTGGCTTGCATGTTTTCTCTTCAAATACGAAATGCCTTGGGCTATAGGCAAAAATTAATCACATATTTTTTACCCATCAACCCTGCTCAGAGCTAATAATTATTGTAATAATAACAGACTAAATAAGTATTGGTCGGTGTCTCAGCCTCCGTGCCAGCTGGCACAAAGGTCCACTTCTCCTACCACGACACACGCGCGCCACATTCGGGCCCTACACATTCTCTCGCAGCCAACGGTTGTCACTTATTCCAATGCCGAGGGGTTAATTTACACACATATTATTGAAGACATTTTTCGTTTCATGAAGTCACATCGCATAGCATCAAGCAAGAATAATAGAACGTAAAATATGACTGTTTGACATCGAATGTGATGGACTGAAGAAAAGGATTACGTCTCCTAGTTCCGGGTATTTATCAAGTCTGAATTTATTTAATATAAGTGTGTCTGACGCAGCTTCTTTACGTTTCAGATTTGTGACGCGTACATGACTCGTAGTAGATATTTTGAAAATTAATCCTGCAAGCTAACAATCCAACTCCATCAACAGTATAGGTGGAATCATTCAGGAGTCGTTTCTCAGATACAGACTTATGAAGCTCATCCAAATGCTGAAGTCGATTCGTTACCACTTGGAATAACTTTGAAGGCGTACAAGTCCGACGTGGCCGGTATTCGGGGGCTTTTCAGCGCTGTTCCGTCGTGGGAGAGGAGAGCAGTTCGCACCTGAGGGAGCCGCGGCCCGTGCCCGCATCACGCTCGCGTGCAGTGTGGTGCAGTTAATTGAAACCCTTCGCGACACTTCATGGAGTGAACAGCGATAATCACTTCGTTTAATGGACAACAGTCTCACATGAACCGAGCGCTAAGTTACGCACAATTTATTGAACGGCTTAAGTTGACTCTTAAACTTGGACAAGTGCCATCGAGCGATGAAGCGCAAACTCCCATCTAGGAGCTTAATGAAAGAATAAATCACAAATGAAAGCAGCGCAATGGAGAGTAACAGTCGAATCTTCCTCTCCCTCTTTCTCAAAATGCAGCGCCTCCGGATGCCGTTCTGTTTCACTTCATTTCGATCCTCTAGCATGAGTCTAGCTTTAGCTTTTACTTCAATCCTGGACAGCTTCTTATTGTAGTACTTCCACCCGCGGCGAAAGCCAAGATAGCCGTAGGCGGCTCTCTTGAAGCCAAAATATGAACTGGTTGGGCTAATAATCAATTGAATAATGTAGTACCAAAAATTGTTCTAACACATGAATGAGATTTAGAAAAGGAAACGCGCCATTCAACTATAGCCGATATAAATCCTGATTTGATCAAACCTAAAGCACGTAAGACAACACGTGAGGTGACGAGAAGAAAAGAGCTCTCAGATATCCAGGGTTAAGATCAGGTGATACAAATCAGGATACCTGACTTGCTAAACTCACATCACTACAATAACAAATACGAGAAGTGTTAGTTCAACAGTGCGGCACCAGTCCCAGATCAAAAGATCACTCGAGATCAAACAAAACCTCGCAGGTACGTGACTCAAATGCGTTGAATTATAGAGAGACGAAAGCTCGACAATCCCTCCGGAGTTGAGCGCTTAATAAAATTTAGTAAACGCTCTCAGCATTGCCAGTCAAATTCAATTCTCTGAGAAATGCAATGAATTACTGGAGGAAGTGAGTCGAGTAAAGCTGCACCGCACCTCCGGTACGCGCTACGTCGCATGGCCGCGTCCCAGAAAGAAGATCTCGTCTTTTAGAGAGCGCGTGTCAGGCTTTGTCAAGTCCAGCCTATGATACTCATTATACGAGTACAGTATAGGCAACCTGTTAAAAATGACGGGACTTACTAGGTTTCATTCTTAAAATGAATGGTATTTATCCAGTAAAATGTGCAATGGATTCTCGGTTTCTTTTTAAATCAATTATTGATAACCAGATTATGAGAACCAAAATACTTCCATAAACGATTCCATCAAATAAAACATACAACTTGCTTTAGATTATATTCCTTTGGGTTCAAACATTAAGTACCTTACATAATACTACACTGCCGCCTAATAGCGCGACTGGACCTGATGAACGTCAGTTTGGTCCTATACTTACAAACGTACTAGGTTAAAAAGAAAGTCATGTTTTGAACGCAAACACTTGGCAGCCGTAAAATAGTTTCGCCGTTTGTCATTTTTGATAAATTGGTATCCTAGTATCTCAATCACTCTTTCTGGAATAATAATTAGTAGGATTAGATAAATTTGACTAGCTTAAATTTCCAAACATACACTAATGAGGAGCATATAAGATATTGCCAATTCAAAATTTATCAGTAAAGAATTAGCTCAACAATTCAACTACTCTCACCACCATAACTTCAAGCCTTCATGAATTTGGGAAGCTTTCACAATAGAAAAGAACAAAGCGAGTATATTATGCACTTAGCACAACACCTATCTATTATTCGTCACTAGAAAGTGAATTTCATTCTCGCTCATTTAAGTGATCCTCACAGAGAAACATCGAAGATACAACCTAAGCTGCCCCATATTCTTGGGTTTTGTCTATCACCCGCTACGTAGAGCAAAAAAAAATGTCATCTTTATGAACAAAACGGTATCCTCGATAAATTTGACAAATTTTCATTTTCCAGTCGAAAACAACATCCTACAGCCTTTAAACAGATTAAACTCCGCACTAAACTGTAAATGCACTTAAAAACCACTTAAGACGCTGATACTGAAGTCCAACAACTGCACTTCAGACTTCACTCGAAATAGCTTTTTTCCGTACTTCTCTATGACCCTGAACTTGCTGCATCACGCAGTATTTAGCGTATTTAGAAAAATGCCTCAACATAACCATGCCATCCATTGAACGGCCTTGACTTTAACGATCAACGATTATTCTCTTCCGTGACATCGTCCAAAACGCATAATAATGCAGTGGCTTGTAATGGGAGAGTCGGGAGGTCAGATGTCGGGATTGTTAACATCATTATTTTTGCACTGCAAGTTCTGCCTCGCTCCAGAGTGGTGGCACGGAGTCGATTCTAGCTGAAACTCGTATCGTTTTTCCCCAGCCACCGTGGCCATCAAGAACTTACATAAGCAAATAAATGAGCCCATCACCCCCTTCCTAAAAAATTCTAAAACCAATTGAAGCCTCACGGTGCATATATTCTTCTCGGTCGATTGTTGCCACAACACGAATTGCAGCCAGACAGAGCGAAATAACTTCAGAGAGTCAGTAAATGCCTGACAATTATTGCAAGTGCAGAATTCGGTCAACAGGCACTGAATTCAATAGAGTCTGAGACGGATTCTGCGCCAAGAGACAGAAACAACAGCCCGAACAGTGCGCTAGAGGGCTTCCACGACTCGGAGTCCCTCAGGCTCTTCTCAGGGCTCAACTTTGCCGCCTCGTTGCTCCGTTTAAATAGCTTTAATGCTAGTTTTTATCAGAAACTAAACCAACCGGTAAGCTGCTACTTGAAAGTTGAAAGTGTGATTCAATTAGTAGGTCTTTCTGGTGGAGCCAGGTTACTTTATTCATGATCTTTAAGAATAACAGAAGAAATAATCTTTTCGACACCCATATACGAAAAGAAGCCAACACAACAGAAAAAGTTAACCAAAATAATATCGTAAGCAATAAACAGAAGAAACTCAAGAAAACAAAGAGGAAATTGAAGCCTGTGAAGAAGAAGAAGACGAAGAAGAAGAGAAGGAATTTGCAGGAGCACGGCAAACGAGTGGCCACAACTTCCGAGATCAATCAAGGAAAGCAATATAGCGCAACAGCTGCTCACGATACTCGATAGCCGGGCAGCAATTTCTCACCGAAACTGAACTAAGTTTACAGTTTAGAAGCACAAATGATTCGCACAAACAATGTACTGAACCTTTACGATCAATAAATACAGAATAGAAATAGAAATCTACACGCTCATTCCAACCCGCACAAGAACAACACAACAAAAGTATAGACCAAGACAGAAGTTGAATAAAGAATGAGTTATGATGTTCAATAGCTCTGTCACCTGCCGAACAAAGGCACTGAAATAATGAGATCGGACTTACAGGGCACCACTCAGATCGAGCGATCCGTTCAAAATCACGCACCACACAAAGGCGGCCGTAAACTCCACAGCCATACCGATTTTGGCCCGAAGTCGTGTTCACCTGCAGCACGTTCACGAAATATTTAGTAATATCAACTTACTGTACAATCAGATCAGCATCATACCGTATTTGCAATAGCAACCCAAATTAATATTCGGATATCGAATAGGAGTAGACTTTTATTTTATTCCAGTAAATATCAAGACCTAAATTTCACCTTCTCAACAGGTTTCATCTTTACAAAAGCAATCTGAAACCTTTGCTTGAAGCGAGCAGCGCCATGTCGTCCCCGCTCACGTTCCGTCATTTTGAAACTCAAGAAATAGAATTAAAATTCTTCTGAATTCAAAGATTGGCGAATGTATAACTGTAGACAACAAATCAAAACTTTTATAATTACCCTGTATACTCGTCTGCCACGCAAATCAGATCAGATTATAATACATCAACGATAATACAACGCATTCGTCCGAACACTGTTTTTGCATCATGAGTCCCTGTACGAAACGATCAGTTGATGCATGGAACAACCAATGCATAGAATCACAGAAATCACTGCAGGAGATCAGCTCAACGAAATACCAGACTTTCACACGAAAAATGATGGAAATGAGCATAAGAAGGACCTATTTATTAGAAACTGAACTCGCATTAGCTTCCGGCCAAAAGGATCACTGATTTCATACCGAATAGCTGAGGTTATTTCTGAGGAACACAAATTTCCCAAGGTACGCTGACGAGACACGCATGTCAGCTTACTCTCCCTCCAGAGGGGATCTCAAAAGTATTACATTCTCTCGGAGGAAGTGTACGGACGATCAGGCAGTCCCTTACATGCATATATAAGCATATACACTACCTGGCCAAAAAGTTGGTAATACCTTGGAGAAATGTGAATAACGAAACAATCAAGCCTAATAGTTATTGGACTAGCTTTTATATTTACCGCAGCGTTCATTCTATTAGGCATAAATTCTACAAGATTTCGTAAACAATCTAAACGAATATTTCTCCATAGCATTAGTAAACGTTAAGAAAGATCTTCCAACGAAGAAGGAAGAGGCGTTAGGGCTCGCAGCCCCTTTTCCAGTTCGTCTCAGAAATTGTCGACAGGGTTCAAACCAGGGGGCTGCGGAGGCCGTTCCATAAGAGGAAATGAACCCTTGTAATCCCTGAACCAATCTAGCACTGCATGAGACCGGTGGTGAAAGTGTTGCAGTTTGAAAAATACCAAACCATCAGGAAAATAAAATTCATAAACTTGGTCACCTACGATATTCAAATGAGCATGAAATTTCATTTTGTAGCAGAATTAAGTACTTAATTCCGACCATGTGAAGTACCCCCAAATCGCTACACTGCCCTCGGAAGCCTGTACTGACGAAGCGATGCATGAAGGATCCAAAGTTTCATGGGCTTCCCGTCTCACTCTAACTATGTAATCTTTATGGAACAAATAAGCCTCGATTCATCTGATCACAGAACGTGATTCCGTTGCTCTACAGTCCAGTCTTTGTGGTTTTTTGCGAATTTGAAACGTTTCGTTCGATTAACTTCACTGACGAATAGTTTCTGGGTGGTAGTACAACTCCTGAAACTCATTTCTTCCAGTAATCGGTGATGATGCGAACAAATTTTTTTTATAAGAGTTTCATTGAATATGCTAGTCAACTGCTGAACACTTTTCAGCCGGTTGGCTTTCACCGTGCGCTTCAGAGAACACCTGTCGCTAATATTCACAATTTTATCTTTTACTATTGAATTAATACACTTCACTATCTTTATTCCACTGAGCACCTGTTCTTTACACAGTCCTAGGTCCTATGGTCATCATTTGAGACATATCTCTCGCAGATTTCCCAGCCAGGTACAAACCTATGACCTGTCTTTCGTCCAAGATAGAGGTTTGTTTCGCAGGCGTTTTTCTACCGGGATTATTCATGCTTGTCGTCGCAGAAAGAGCAGGTGACTACCACTCACGCTGAACGCAACCATTGCTCTCATATTCTCTTTCTTCAAATTTGTTGAATAAAAGTAAAAAAATTATCGAAATTTTACCTCACTTTGACCGGGTGCGACAAACTTTTTAGCCAGGCAATGTGCTTAAATAACGCACCCACTCTACAAAGCGAGCGTTCAAAACTAATACAAGTACACCTCAGACATGTTTCAATATGTAACCGTATTTTTCGAAGCCCAATAAATTTACACCAAAGACTATTTTTCTTTAAAATTTCTTGCGTGTTGTACACTACGTTTAAAAACAGGAACTAACTTTCCCCAGGTAGCCTTCTGGCTTTCTTCGAATTCTTACAGAAAATAATGACGTATCTCATGGAATCAACTCTCCTCGATAGCGCAGCTTTTCATTCAATCATTGAACCTGTTGAAAATTCAACACTAGTGAGATCAATGAAGTAATGACGTCACCACGCAGCACTGAGGTCGTCGCAGGGTAATGAAAAGAGCGAGTGGAGGCGTAGAGACGTTGGTGAGCCGCACACGACCGACCGACATGTCGACAGCAGGCTCTTCCAGGAACAAATTTGACAAACCCGCTCATCCGACCTTCATTGTCAACACAATCAACGGCCAGACACAGGCAATGGTGAAACTATACCATGCGAAAGAAGTAAAACAAAGAGAGAAGAAATTCACTCAACGCAAATATTGGCAGAACGATGTATAAACGGAGCAAGAAACGATTACCATTGTAAACTCGGTAACTATATTCTGCAAATTGATAAACTGTGTGGACAGAGGGAAAAATAACAGCAAAATGGCTACACTAATGAATACTTACGGAGGCAATTCATCCACCAGAGTAGTTGATTCGCCGTACTTTTAAATCAAGATGAAACTGAATTAACTCGGACATAACGAAAACTCATAGCACGTATAGTCGGAGTAATAATTTTATCAGGGAAACACGTAATTGAAGAATATCGCTCCCCGATTTTTACACGTACAAGACCACAAAAAGACAACGAAACGAATACGCTCGTCTCTTTCTCCTCAGCAGTCATATAAGGAAGCAACGCCCAATGCGAGTTTACACACTAGTGTCTAATATACAGTATGTCCCACAAAAACCCGAACCGAGTATTTTTTTCTCCGTATAAGTAATACCATCATAAGAATACCATTAGCATTTAATTTCTAGCGAAATTATCCCTCAAAATTAACCTATAGAAAATGCATTAATAAGTCGAATAATAAGAACAATTATTGCTTATTAATATAAATAAAATGGAACATAAGACATTAATTGACCTGACGCCCATCCTTATCATGGTATTTCTGACAATTGTCTCTCATATTCCTCATAACCTACCACATAAGTGGGTTAATCTTTAGAACGTCCATTTCTGTTCTAATGCGTAGTTTTAACTCGGCTTAAGTAGTGGTGATGTGTAAGAAACATTTGACGGTATTACTGATACGGAGAAAAAATACTCGGTTCGCTTGAACTTGAACTCGATAAAAAACTTGAACTCGATAAAAAAAACTCGCTTTCTTGAAAGCTTATATCTCCGTGTATTTACACAGTCCTAGGTGCTCAGCGGAATATGCGTGTATTTCAAATCTGTTCGTTGCATATTGTTGGAAATTTTGTTCTCT